>JABFEX010000405.1:0-36659 GCA_013623515.1 Fusarium illudens | reverse complement strand
CAGGTTGCAGAGTGGGGGTAGTCAGAAATGCAGCAACAGCTACAACCAAAGATGAGGAGAAAAGTGGTCGGCTTATTCTGCCCACCCATACCCATCGCGCTTGGTCCAGTGCGTCGCCGGAAAACGCCACGGCCGTATCCTGATAACTCTGTTTCCAGTTTCTGGGCCGTCGGTCGCCCGACACTCTCTCTCCTTCAACCACTTTATCCATTTTCCTTATCGCTTCCCTCCCCCAAGCCCAGACATGCCCGCAGCTCCTCTCGCCGAAGCAGGTCCTCCCCCCTCGGGGAGCCCTACTTATCCAGCCGCATCCCCAGGACATCTGCCGCCCGACTTGTCGCTGTCGTTGTCGTCCTCGAGGTTGCGCCCCAGCTACCCCTGTCATGAGAGACTTGCCCGTCGTCGTCTCTTCCCATCCCGCCACCACAAGCTGCTACACGCGACACCAAAGACCACGACCTTGCTCTCGACCTTTGCGGTCCTACACTCCTCCATGGCCGGATCAACCGTCGCTGCCATGGGCGGTGACGGCGACGCAAGAGGAGCGACCCAGCTCAAGTACAACGGCACCGGCGCGACTGGCGCCAATCCCCTCGACATGGACGTCAACATCTGGTACGAGGTGAGTTCTTCCCACGCCTGCGCCCGCCCTCCTAGGTACCTACCTACCTAAGGCAGTGGGTCACAGGGGGTCCCGCAACCAACGCCCGCAAGCTGACACTCTGCGCCCGCACCACAGCCTGGAGATATCGCTTGGATGCTCGCGGCCACTGCGCTGGTCTTGTTGATGATTCCTGGTGTCGGGTGAGTCTTTTTTCCCGCTTGTCGTGTCCGTGTCCCCCTTTGCCGGGTCTGCGACAATTGATCTAGATTGGCTGGCTGACGTTGCGTCATGCAGATTCTTCTACTCGGGTCTCGCCCGTCGCAAATCCGCCCTCTCACTGGTATGGCTCTCAGTAATGAGCGCATCGGTAACATGCTTCCAATGGTTCTTCTGGGGCTTCTCTCTCACCTTTTCCCACACGGCCGGCCCCTTCATCGGGGATCTGGCCAACTTTGGCTTCAATGATGTCCTGGCCCGGCCCTCGGTGGGCTCCGCTCACCTCCCGGACATGCTCTTCGCCGTCTACCAGGGCATGTTCTCCGCCCTGACCGTCGCCCTTGCTACCGGCGCCGTCGCCGAGCGCGGCCGCATGCTCCCCTGCGTCATCTTCATCTTTGTCTGGGCCACTGTCGTCTACGATCCCATCGCTTGTTGGACATGGAACCCGAATGGATGGTCCAACAAGATGGGCGTGCTGGATTTTGCTGGCGGCACCCCCGTCCATATCGCCTCTGGCAGCGCTGCCCTGGCGTACTCGATGATGCTTGGAAAGCGCCGAGGCCACGGGACACACGAGCTCAACTACCGTCCTCACAACGCGACCCACATCGTGACGGGTACCGTCTTCCTCTGGGTGGGTTGGTTCGGCTTCAACGCCGGCTCCGCCCTCGCTGCCAACCTGCGCGGCGTCATGGCCGCCTTGGTCACTAACCTGGCTGCTTGCGTGGGGGGAATGACTTGGTGTCTGCTGGATTATCGCCTGGAGAGGAAGTTTTCGACAGTCGGCTTCTGTTCTGGCGTGGTTGCTGGGTTGGTCTGCATTACCCCTGGCTCAGGTATGTTCCACCACACACTCGATGGAAATCCTCTAACGTGTAACAGGCTACGTCCCTCCTTGGGCGGCCGTCATTTTTGGTGTTCTAGGCGCCTCCGGTTCCAACTATGCCACCAAGGTCAAGTTCCTCCTCGGTATCGACGATGCTCTCGATATCTTTGCTGTCCACGGCGTGGGCGGCCTGATCGGCAACATTTGCACCGCATTCTTCGCCAGCCCCTCTATCGCAGCCCTCGATGGCCATTCTCGAATCAACGGCGGCTGGATTCACCACCACTGGGAGCAGATGGGGTACCAGCTCGCTGACTCCTTCTGTGGAGGTCTATACTCGTTCAGCGTCACCTGCCTCATCCTGTTCATCATGAACCTGATCCCCGGTCTCCGACTACGCGTCTCCGAAGAAGCCGAGATTCTGGGCATCGACGACGCCGAGATTGGCGAGTTCGCATACGACTACGTTGAGCTTACTAGGGAGGTGGTCAACGACGTCGAGAACGAGGCCGGCAGTCGATACTCTGCGGATCCCACCGCCTTCCACCCATACGAGAAGCACAGTATCCCCATGATAGATGCCCGCATGTTCGGCGGTCAGCCTCCGCCTGCTCCCATGGGGTTCCCCCAGTGAGCTCGACTCTCGTCATCCTTCCGAGGCTTCTCCGAGGGGAACACACCATGTACTGATCTTGAATGCATCACTCGGCGCCATGTTTTTATTTGTTTGGCTATAGATACCCGGCGTTTTTGGATTGGATTCACGATTTTGGGATGGGCTTTTTGTATACTAGGACGACCAGTTAATGTTGGCACGGATGCGATGCAGGTTCAGGATATAGAAACCGGCAATTGGAACATCAAATCATCCATATTCATCAACCTCTTAGTCTTTGCCCCCGTCTCTGTGTTCCTAGATGGTGAGTCCACCCCACCCTGCCCAGTGTTCTATAGATCGGATCTGACTGCAAGGTGAAGCCTCTGTCACATCGACCAACACGTATATGTAGGCCTCTACTAAACCGCTTTGTTTAGCAATGGATCTCGTTTTCGTCATCCACCGGATAGGTACGGATAATAAAATGGAAGCCTACCTAGGTAGGTAGGTACCCAGGTGGGAGAGCCTAAGGAAGTTACCTCTATCAGGCAGGTAACTGGTATTAACAATGCCAGTGCTCCAGCTGCTTGCCTACCTAGGTAGGTACCTCGGCAAGTACCTACCTACCTAGGTGAATTGTAGGCACCTTAGGTAGGCTTGTCTCTTCCTCAGTGAATACCTCTCGAGGGCTCCCGTGACCTGAATTCACACAACGCACAGAAATCCTACAAAAGCTGGCTCGACTGCGAGCACTCTCAACTTTTTCAAACACTCATCTACATCCCCATTTTCGACACCCGCCTTCGAGATGGCGATGGAGCCCGACCCTGACGACGAGCATCACCCAGAAAAGAACAAGTCAAAAGAGAACAAGCCAGACGACATGGATCCAGACGACAACGAGTCGGAAGAATTCTACCAGACGACAAGGACCCCCGAGTACCTACAATGGCAGGAACAAGTTCAAGCCAAGCTGTCTATCCTCGAACTGAACATGGACCCCTTGATGGCGAGGCTACAGTACAACATCGAACATAGCCCCATCTATCGCGCTCCGAACGAGATTTTCATCATGGTCATGCGCTACCTTGATGACGAAGATAAGGCCGCCTTCTTCTCTCTCCGCCAAGTCTCGGGACGCTAGAGACGTCTTGTTGACTGCAAAACGTTTCGGAAGAACCCCTTTTCGAGACACGACAAATGTCTTGATTGCAATATATGCAGCAGAGAAGCCGGGGACGGCACATTTCCAAGATGCTACAAGCTTTGCTTCGAGAAAAAGTTCAGAGACAGAGACCACCAATGCACGCTGCTAGATGAAGCTGGTTCTCGTCTCAGAAGAGATCTGCTCTGCGTGAGTTGCCAGCGAGGATACAACAACAGGAAGAGGCAGGGTCTGTCGGTTGTCTGCAAGTTCGACACATATGAAGGCGACAACAAATGGCTGCACTGCTCCGGCTGCAAAGTTGACCACGTTTCTACCCTCTTTTCAGCTGAGGAGACCATGAAGCCCTGGAACGAGCGCGTGTGCATCGGAAGGCAGGGATACGTGCGTCTCTGCGAGCACGAGGTCATCACATGGGCGGATATCGAAACTCATTTCGCTCAGGCACGGAGAGAGCCCAGCACCTACGAGTGGACAGTGGTCGAATTGAGGACTTGTAAAATCCCGAATCTAGAGCTTAAGCGCAGGCTCAACCGCGACGTAAGTGGTCATCACCGGGTTGTAATAGGCTGCTTGAATGCACAAAAAGACGCTCGAACCCAATGTGGCATACGACTTCAATGGCTACTAGACCTCCAGCCTGCTACTGCGCCAGACTTGGGGGCATCCAGGCCGCTCAGTATCAAAGAGATGGAGGCCATGGCCCAAGTTCTCCGTCTTGAAGGAGCAGCATCTATTCTCCCAGCAGAGGGGCCATCTCATCTCCCCGAAATGGACTGTTTTTCTGCCCCTTGGCACTGCAGCTTCCTTCGGCGTTACATGAAAGAGGAGGCAGAACAAATTACCTCGCAGCCTGGCACCAGACTCCCTCCGGAGGAGATTTGGACGTCAGGGCATGCGGGCGTGGATGCCCCATGCACAGGCATGCACACGGCCTCGACAGTATCAAGTGCGTCAGGACTGGTCATCACAGCACAAAGAGGGCGGCCACGTATCTCGAAAGACTACCTTCACTTCGAATACGCAAAGTTACTCTTGCCTGCCAATGACATGGGCACCAATGACATGGGCACCGTTGACGGCATCACGCTGACACCCGGCGATAAATGGTATCACGCACTGGACAGAGACTCTTACCGGTGGGACGGAGACTGCGGCGCCTTGGAGTCGTGTGAGGACCAGTCTTGCCGAAATTACTACAACTTGACGAAAATTTTTTCCCATGACGGCCCTGATATTTCGAGGAGCTGCAAGTGCGAGATGACTAGGAGAGTGTAGGAGAGTGTGGATGAGTGAAGATCGGGGAAAGGTGTGATGGCGCTATGTGAACGAGGACAGGGGGACATGGTGTGTATCAGTTCCGCACACACAGATGATTATACATAAGTCAACTGGTGTGTCCCAATATAGGGAAATTCTAATTGACGGCTCAGCTATTGAAGCTTCATGGCTCAGGGCGGAGTGATGTGTGATGTTGAACCTCTTGTGTTATGTCGAAACCAGCGCTGCAGCCTACAGGTAGTGATTAGTGGCTTCAGCACTAAGCAACCAATCACGAGAGGTGGCATCGGATGGATGTCATGATTCAACGTGAATCATTACCTGACAATCAACCAGCATCTACGACCTCGCCTCCATCTGCGCGCTTCAACTCACGCTCACATGACCGTGGCTCTCAAGTGCAGGCATCAGCGGAGGCTGTCAGCGATCCATATGAATGCAGCACCCAAGCGCTCGATGCCGCGACTCGCAACCCAGCACCAACATCCTCGTCGCTAGGTCAACACCACCACATAGATTCACGGGCATGGCCTCGCTTCAGGAAAAAATAGCATTCTTCGACCAGCTGAAGCCGCTCTACAGCGATGACGAGTTTGACGCAAATGAGCAGACGGAGAGGAGGCGCTGTCGCAAGTTCTTCAGCGCTAGGCCAGTCTCCAACTCTTCGAGCCGTGAGGAGCCTGTCGTGTTGGACCTGACGGGCGATGAGTCTCAACAGGCGAGAGTCACACCTAGGAGGATCGTATCGGCTCCGATGGTAGAACCTACTGGGAGCTCCAAGATTATCAAGGGCACCCCGATGACGGCGACAGGTCAGAAGAGCAGGATTGGTGCTCTATTGAACCAGCAGAGCGCTGGAGCCATCCTAGTCGACGACACACCCATCCCCGATTCCACGCGGCCGGTCCAGAGGGGCCTCCCCAGGAGCGGTTCCACGCCGCTCTTCCCATCCAGGCGGCACCTGGGCCAGGCGAAAGACGACTCTCCGTCCGCGAGCATCTCGATGAGGAAGCGGAAGCGCGAGCCGTCGCTCAAGCTCCGCCCCGAGAGCGAGCAGATCTTCAAGGACCTCACGTTCTTCTACGTCCCCGACGACGACATCGCGCCGGCTCGTCGGCTGCGCATCACAAGGGCCCGCGAGTTTGGCGCGACGTGGGTGAGGTCGCCGCGCATCGCGACGCACATCGTCGTTGAGAAGCATATTCAGTTCAAGGACCTGGACGGGATCCTGAAGGGTGTCAACAAGAACCTGCCACCCAAAGTAGTTAACGAGGACTACCCGATCGACTGCATCCAGTTCAAGGCGGTTCTACTGTGCAACCAGAAGAAATACCAACTCGTGGGCCAGCCGACGGTCCAGGAGGAGGACAAGATCTCGACTACGCCGTCGAGTTCCGAAGAGTCTGTTCGGTCACTACAGCTTAAGCCGGCGCAGAATAATCCAAAGAGATGGAATAATGTTCCCCCCAGAGGCACGCCGGATATGAGTGGAGAGTCCTCTCGTCTAAGCCAAATCTCTGAGACGCCTATTCCAACGGACTCGCAACCAGTCATTCTCGACCTCGAGGCCATGGTATCATCATCTCCGAAGCAGGCCTCGGATGATAACCCAGAGTCTTCTAGGAAGGTGGTTGATGCTCAGGGAAGTAGAAAGAGTCGAATTAATGATGCAGAGCAGCCGCAGAAGATGATTGACCACAAGGACGAGTTATCCGAATACATCGAGCTGATGATGGAGTACAAGGACCTCCCGTTAGATGCCGAGGAAGATGACAATCACACTGTTATAGAGATGGGAGACACCGGATCAGACGAACACCATCATTCAGGCTCAGAAGATGAAAAGGCCCAAAGACGCAAGTCACGAAGAAATACGAGGTCAAGCCGCAAAGAACTCACCTTTCAGGATCGCTTCTCCTGCAACTCGGCCGGGGTAAAGGATGCGAAAGCGGGGAATCCGAATGCCCGCACCATCGAGGTGCTCCAATCCATGGCTGACTACTACGACCGAGTCGATGATCATTGGCGCACGACTGCTTACCGCAAGGTCATCAGCACTCTAAAGCGTCTAGAGACCAAGGTGACGACGGCGGAGGAAGCGCAGCGACTGCCCAGCGTCGGGACGCGCCTGGCACAGAAGATTGAGGAGATTGTCACCACGGACCGGCTGAGGCGCCTAGAATACGCCCAGGAAGAACCGATGGACGAGGCGCTGCAGCTGTTTCTCGGAATCTATGGTGTGGGCAGCAGCCAGGCTCAGCAGTGGCTTGCCCAGGGATTCCGAACGCTTGACGATCTCAAGGCAAAGGCAAAGCTCACACCGAACCAATTACTTGGCATCGAACATTACGACGACCTCAACACCAGGATCCCGCGACGTGAAGTTGAAGCTCTAGGTGTGGTCGTGCGGAAAGGCGCTCAGCAGGTTGATTCGAATGTCGATCTCATCATTGGAGGGAGTTACAGGCGGGGAGCAGAAACTTCGGGCGATATCGACTTTATCATTACGAAGCCGAACACAGAGTCATCGTCAGAATTAAGACCGTTCCTCGATGACCTCGTCCGTCGTCTTGAGGCCGAGGGTTTTCTTGTCGCGAGACTGGCTTCGTCGAGATCAATAAGCGACGGCAGCAAGTGGCACGGCTGCTGCGTGCTACCCAAGATCAGCGGCTTCAACGATGAAAACTACCGGCCCGTCTGGAGGCGCATCGATTTCCTGCTCGTGCCCGAGTCAGAGATGGGAGCAGCGCTGCTGTACTTTACGGGCAACGACATCTTCAACCGCAGCATTCGACTCCTGGCTTCCAAGAAGGGGATGCGACTGAACCAGCGCGGCCTGTACAAGGACGTGATGCGCGGACCGCAGCGAGTAAAGGTCACGGAGGGAGAGCTGGTCGAGGGACGAGACGAGAGGAGGATATTTGAGATTCTCGGGGTCAAGTGGCGGGAGCCTCACGAGCGGTGGTGCTGAGGTGCGGAGGCACTGAGGATCCCAGAGAGAGGGTCCCTCGGGTGATTCTGGTCTACCGAGGTCAAGATGGACGGCACTAGCATTACGTAGCGCGGAGTTTGGGGAATTGGAGACGATATGCATGGGTTAGATTCGAGGGTCTCGAGGCATGAATTTGTATCTCATGGGATTAATTGTGTTTGATGGAGGCCTTCCATGGATACGGGATATATACGTACCTTCCATGACACAAAATGCCTGCCCGCCTTGCACATGTGAATCTGCCAGTGCATGAGTCAAGGTGGCATTTCCCCAGATCTTGGCCATTGGATCATGGCTGCTTCCGTCGAGCCGTGATGGATCACATGTGAAATTCCCCTTCTCCAGGAAAGAATGGATGGACGCTCCAAATCCTCACAGGTGAACGCCCTTCAGTGGACGGATCCCCTAGACCGCCCTGCGTCATAGTGCACCCTGTCCCCTAAACGCCGTCCGTCCAGCGGCGGGGCCTCTCCATTGGGGGCTGCCGGTTCAAGCTCCCGCGCTCCGCACCCACAAGCCGAGCGCAACCTCAAACATCCGAGGCTCGCGAACAGGTGACGTGCGCCAGGTTCGGGTCCCCATTCAAGAGGCTCGACTCTATTGATAAGTGTCTGCCAACCTACGAAACAACCTCCGATTACTACATACTACCCCTGGCACGTGGAACTCACGAGAGGAAATCGAACGACACGACATCCGATGTGCTAGACGCTCCCTTGCGCCGCCCTTTCCCTCGCACCCGCTCTCGCTGCTTGCTACCTACCTAGGTAGCTCGAGACCCTGCGACGTCCCGTCCGCTCGTCTGGGGGATCAGGACCAGGTGCTTTTTCTGCCGAGGCTCTCGAGAGCTCGGGGGACACGATGGCGTCGTCGGCGATGATTGAAGTGGTCAAGGTACTGACAATGCGACGAGGAGAAGGCTTCTTTACGGGAGTGTGTGCGCTGACGGAGCTTTCGGACAGAACGCGCTGGAGCAGATCGTCAAGGACCCGCGATACCATGACCTCTTGTCGCTGATCAAGACGGCGCGCAATGGCGCCGTCTACGGGACCAAGGTGCGGTTTCCGCACGCGCTGGTGTAGGTCATCTCCTCTTTTTTTACCCATGACGGTTTGCGACGTCGCTGACTTTGATGTTCTACAGGATGATCTTCCTCTTCCGCTCCGGAACGTACGTTCGACCGCCTCACGATATATAACCCCCCCGAACGAGCTAACGCGCATTGTGATGCAGATTCCGACATAAAGCTGGACTGGTGTTGCGGGCGACGAGACACCATGCGAGCAACCTGGCGCGATTCGCCGTCATCTACAAGCTGACAATGTTGGCGCTCAAATACTTTGGCTCTGCGCCTGGCAAGGAGGGTACGTCATACCTGCCGGAACCAGCATCAGAGAAGTCTCGAGTTTCTAACGGGTAGGACATTATAGGTACATACGACTCGTTCGTCGGCGGTCTCGTCGGAGGCTACTTTGTCTTTGGCGGCCGCTCCAAGCGGACGGGCAAGATCTCGTCGGTCAACCAGCAGATCGTCATCTACGTCTTCGCGCGTGTCATGATCGCCCTGGCGCGCATCGCCGTCAAGCCGGGCCACGGGCTCCCCGTCGTGTCTACCGAGCCGCTGCACTCGGCCATCAACCACTACGCCTGGCCGGCGTTCGCGTCGCTGTCGTGGGCCATGGTGATGCTCGTCTTCCGATACCACCCCGAGGACCTGCAGTCGAGCCTGCGGTCCAGCATGACGTACATCTACAAGGACTGCAACGACTTTGACTCGCTCCGGACCTTGCTCTGGCATAACAAATAGACGGCGGTGGGCTGTTGTTGGTTTGTGGTTTCTTGTCTTTTGTCTTGGGGCTGGTTTGGGTCGGCGTTTTAGGCGTGGTTGGCGGCTGTCAAGAGAGGCGTGCCTACCTACTAGGCATTTGCATAACAAGATTATCCATACCTTGAGGGGTTCGAGGGTCGGCCAGGGCCTTGTCTTTATTGGTAGCATTGTAGACTTTGGAATATGATAACCGATTGATAGACTCGTAGTTTGTGCCGTGGTCTGGAAGCACGGAGTGTTTATTATACAATGCCCATGAAAGTCTCGAGTAACCTACAGCTCGTATAACCCCAGATTGTTTTATCATGAAAGTACCTATAATAATAGACGTTATCCATGTGATACATTCAACCAGCCATGGCAAAGATCCAGGCTCATTCTTCACATCATGACGTTGGCCGTTCATCGGGCAGGTTCTTGCATTAAGCCCGTATATACCCGACGAGAAATCAACAACGTCTCTCACAGCCAGTACTCGTTAAGAAAGAGCTCCATGTCCATGACAACTTTCAAAGAAACATACTCTTCCGTCGGATATTGAAATCCATGAGGGACCCTTAATTACCCAGGCGTGGAGTCTAAGACAGGCTTTCCGCGGTCAACATCTGGCGCTAATCAAGCAAGCTACCCCGCTAAAGCTGGCCCCTGTTTGCCCCTCCACACTGACGCCTGCAGTGGTGAGCCTCAACTTCCAGGCTGCCCGGGGGAGGCCAGGCAACTCCACCAACCTACTCACGCTCACCAACTTCCATCATCACCACCTCCTCATCAACCTCCTCCCCGACGACCGACAACCATGGCGCCAAACCCCAAAGTCGCCGAGGCCATCTCGAAAGCCGAGTCCGCTTCCGGGGAAAAGGGACCCCTCTACGAGCAGCTCCTCTCTGAAATCAAGACCCTCTCCTCCCCGGCCACCGCTACCGACGACCTCAATGCCGTCGTCGACTCCATCTTTGACCAGGCGCTCGGCGTCGTGGCCACGAGGTCCGTCCTCGCCGCCTTCATCACGACGCTCCGCGAGCTCAAGAACGAGGACATGTGGATCGAGGTCGGGACCCGGACCCTGAACACCATCTCGGCCCAGCCGTCGTCGGCCTCGTTCATCGACGCCGGCGCGACGCTCCGCGAGCTCGTCGCCACCGCCCACGAGAACAACGAGGACTTTCTCGACGCCGCAAAGACCCTGTCCGAGATCCCCCTCGAGAGCTCGCAGCGCAAGGTCACGGACGAGGAAAAGGCCCGCACGTGGGTCCGCATCGTGCGCAACTACCTCGAGGTGGACGACTCGACGGCCGCCGGCATGTACATCAACAAGCTCAAGAACATCATGCACATGGTGGCGGACCAGGACCTGTCCCTGCACTTCAACCTCTCCCAGGCCCGCATCCTGGACGCCAAGCGCGACTTCCTGTCCGCCTCGCAGCGGTACCACGATATCAGCTTCTCCCCCGCCATCGCAGAGGAGGAGCGCCTGCATACTCTCAGCATGGCCGTCAAGTGCGCCGTCCTGGCCCCCGCCGGACCTATGAGGAGCCGCACGCTGGGTCGCCTCTACAAGGATGAGAGGTCGGTGCAGCTGGACGAGTTTGGCATTCTGGAAAAGATGTTCCTCGACCGCCTGCTGTCGCCCAAGGAGGTGGATAAGTTCGCCGAGGGCCTGCAACCGCACCAGCTGGCGACGACTTCTGATGGCTCTACGGTGCTCGCAAAGGCTGTTGTCGAGCATAATCTCCTGGGTGCCTCCAGACTTTACAGCAATATTCGATTCGAGGCTCTTGGGTCACTCCTGGGTCTCGATGCCGACAAGGCGGAGGAGACGACAGCACGGATGATTGAGCAGGGCCGTCTGGTCGGCAGGATGGATCAGGTTGACGGCATAGTATGGTTTGAGGGCGGCGAAGCATCAGGCGAGAAGGGCAGTGGCAGAGCCGAGATCATTGTGGGCAAGGAGATGCGAAAGTGGGATGACAACGTCGAGAGTCTCGCCGAGGACGTGGAGAAGATCACCAACGCATTGCAAAAGGAGTTTCCTGTGAGTACCTCTTTTCACATTACTATGCCTGATGCTAACTATCTGCCAGGAGTTTGTAGCCGTGAATCTCAATGTATGAGAAAAGAATGGATAGAAAGAAGCAAAAGGCCTTATTGTCTCGCACGGCGTTTGGGGGTTGGGTGTCGAGGATATTTCCTCTACAATGCATGGATACATACATAGCTGGTTCATTTGGTTTTAGACTGGCATCATGAACAGGCCAATACTCTAGTCCAAATCTTTCTTACGAACGATGACGTACCCCTCGTTGAGCTTGCGAGGGTTTCCCTCCTCCTCTTCAAAGACGAAGAAGTCATCGTCGACTTGGTGCTGGGAGGGGCTGCCAAGGGTGCCTTCACGCCGCAGAATGTCTATCAGGGCGTCGGCGATGTGAGTTCCCATCCAGTCGTAGCCGTCGTCACGGAGGTGCAGTCCGTCATCCCAGTACTTTTCGCGATCCTCTTCCGAGAGCGAGTGAAAAGGGATGTGGGCGTGGAGATCAAATGCGTAGCTACTCACGGTCAGCAGGAGTCTCTTTGCTCGGTAGTGTAAATGACGGGAAGCAGATATTGGTTCACACGGGGAGTGTATCATGTACGTGTGGGAAAACAGATGCATAGCGGATAATACTGGTGTCCCATGACTTACTAGTTGGTGTCTGTGTTGCTGAGGATCTTCTGGTTGAGTTCATTCCTGGCCTTGATGCCTCGCTCACCCTTGGAATGGCACTCGGGGACGGTGAGGGCGAGGACCTTGTGCTCTCTGCTGAGGGCAATGTCGTAGATCTCTTTGAGGGCTTCAAAGATCTGGTCCGGGGGGACGCCGTATGCTATGTCACTGGATCATCACAAGTCAGAGCTGGATGGTGAGAATGGGGAGCGTGGAACTAACTTGGTGCCGCCCAGGATGATGGTCCAGTCATAGGTGTTTTTGTTCCCTGGATGAGACGGTAAATCGTTAGTTGCATGCTCGTTGAGGAGTGCGTAGACACTCAAGCTGGTCTCAAGCAGTGGCGTGAAGACCATCACTACGGATCCTCGCATGACGAGGCAGGTGAGTGGATTTTGACGTACAGGCAGCCTCCATCCTCTTACGGAAGCGTTCAAAGGAAGCAACATCCCCAGGTTGCCCATCCGCGACAACCTCAAAGTCGACATCTGGAAAAGCCCCCGTGAGACGGTCCTCGAGCTTGAGGGCGTAGGGGTGCGATCCCATGCCCCAGGCAAAGTAGCCCGAGGTCAGGGAGTCGCCGAAGCAGAGGATGCGCAGGGTCTTGCGCTCCATGGTTCAAGATCTCCGGCGGAGGGCGTGTGCGATGGGATGTTTTGCGGGGGTGGTGGATGGATGTTGTTGGATGGCGTTGATGAGTGTAAGCGGGCGAGACAGGCAGCAGCAGCAGCTGTAGGTAGCACAGCCTGGTAGCCCGTCTGGCGGCGTCTGTGCAGTGTCGGATCGGGAGACTTGGGTCGGGCGTGAAAATTTGTAGGTTCTTGGTGAATGATTAACGGGTGATGTATGTCTGGTGTTTGTTATCGGTGTTCGAGATGGCTTGTGCAGTTCTTTAGCGAGGCAAGCTTGATGATTGTGTAGTTGGTAGGTTGCCCGGTTGCGCTGCGCAAGTACAAGTTGGTACGCGAGGCAAGCCGGGCTTAGATCACGTACAATACTGGTAATATGCTCCAACAATGCCTTGGACAACCAGGGAATATCTGTTATCTCAAAGCATAGACGAAATAAGAGAAACGGACTTTATTCACCAGACTTCCGCCAATAACGGAAAGGTATTGTTCTTATTTACCTATTGTCGGGCTTCCGGTTCAATCTGTACCACCTTGTAGGGTAGTTATACGCACGCCTGACCACGAACCGCAGCAGACGACTATAGTAACTTCCTTGTGCGGCGCGTCCTATAGATGAGAGCGATAGTAAAATTGGATGCCATCAAAGACCGGGTTTACAACAATTTGAACCTTGGGGTGTTGGGCTCTGACTTGGGGATGGTCGACCTGGTTCCACTTCCAGCTCATTGTACCACAATTGCAAAGCTCCCTTCAACAATCTCTGGTGAGATGGCCGAGTTGGTTATGGCGTCAGGTTAAGGTCACCTTAACACCTACAATTCCTGGTGGAGCAATCCTCCTGGGTTCGAGTCCCAGTCTCATCAATTGTTTTTTTTTTGTCCATGTCTGCAAATTCGTGGGCAATATTCTCTTTTTTGCTCACCTCAATTATCAATATGATCATCACCAACGGCTGTGGCGCGTCATATAACGTCAAGACGTAGAACTACAAACTCAATTTCAAGCTTCCTCTCTTTAGCTGCCAAAACACCTTGAACCACAGCTTCGGCAGCTCCCCCTCCCCGTCGCAAGCTTTGACCAAGTATAAGGCTGAAATCGATTAATTCCCTAGTTAGTTCCCTTGCAAAATTTCCCTCACTAACACGCCGGGCAACAAAAATCTGCAGCACTTTGTTTGTGCTCTCTTTTTTTTCTCTCTCTGTCGCTCCTGCCCCGCCCCCTCCCNNTTTTTCTTCCTCTTTCTTTTTTTTTAATCTTCTCCTTCTCCCCCCTCCTTCTCTCCATCATCAATTCTTCTTCTTCTCGTCATCCAAAATGTCCTCCCAGAAGATCGCCATCGTCTCGGTCTATGACAAGACCGGCCTGTTGGACCTGGCCAAGGGTCTTGTCCAGCAGAATGTCCGCATCCTTGCTTCGGGCGGCACTTCCAAGATGATCCGCGAATCGGGCTTCCCCGTCGAGTATGTTAAAAAATAACAAACACACGCCTATATAATCACAACTCGCTAATTGGAGCTCTACAGGGACGTCTCTGCCATCACAAAGGCCCCCGAGATGCTGGCTGGCCGTGTCAAGACCCTCCACCCCGCCGTCCATGCCGGCATCTTGGCCCGTGACCTCGCCTCCGATGAGAAGGATCTCGCCGAGCAGAACATCAACAAGGTCGACTATGTCATCTGCAACCTTTACCCCTTCAAGGACACCGTCGCCAAGGTCAATGTCAGCATCCCCGAGGCCGTCGAGGAGATTGACATTGGTGGTGTCACCCTCATCCGTGCTGCCGCCAAGAACCACAAGCGTGTCACCATCCTCAGCGACCCCCAGGATTACGCCGGCTTCCTCAAGGAGCTCGAGAAGGGCGAGATCACCGAGGCCAGCCGAAACAAGTACGCCCTCAAGGCCTTTGAGCACACTGCCGACTACGATGCCGCCATCTCCCAGTTCTTCCGCAAGGAGTACGCCGGCAACGGCCAGCAGCACCTGGCCCTCCGATACGGCGCCAACCCCCACCAGAAGCCCGCTGCCGCCTATGTCACCGAGGGCAACCTGCCCTTCAAGGTCCTCGGCGGTGCTCCCGGTTACATCAACCTCCTCGACGCCCTCAACGCCTGGCCCCTCGTCAAGGAGCTCAAGCAGGCCCTCGGCAAGCCCGCTGCCGCCAGCTTCAAGCATGTCTCTCCTGCCGGTGCCGCCATTGGCCTGCCCCTCACCGAGGATGAGAAGAAGGTCTACTTTGTCCACGACATTGAGGGCATTGACCAGTCTCCCCTCGCCCAGGCCTATGCTCGTGCCCGTGGTGCCGACCGTATGAGCAGCTTCGGTGACATGATTGCTCTCAGTGACGTTGTTGACGTCCCTACCGCCAAGATCATCTCCAAGGAGGTCTCTGACGGTGTCATTGCCCCCGGCTATGAGGCCGAGGCCCTCGAGATCCTCAAGAAGAAGAAGGGCGGTCGTTACCTCGTCCTCGAGATTGATGCCGACTACCACCCCGGTTCCACCGAGACCCGCAGCGTTTATGGCATCAGCATGCAGCAGTCTCGCAACGATGTCCAGATCTCCCCCAAGCACTTTAGCACCATCATCACCCCCAAGGACGCCAGCTCCCTCCCCGCGGATGCTGCCCGCGACCTTACCATCGCCACCATCACCCTCAAGTACACCCAAAGCAACTCCGTGTGCTACGCCATCAACGGTCAGATCGTTGGTCTCGGCGCCGGCCAGCAGTCCCGTATCCACTGCACCCGTCTTGCCGGCGACAAGGCCGACAACTGGTGGATGCGCTTCCACGAGCGTGTCCTCGGCATCAAGTGGAAGAAGGGCACCAGGCGAGCCGACAAGAGCAACGCCATTGACCTGCTCGTCAGCGGCCAGCTCCCCAAGGATGGCCCTGAGCGTGAGGCCTTTGAGGCTGTCTTCGAGGAGGTGCCTGCTGCCTTCACTGCTGAGGAGCGTGATGCTTGGATGAAGCAGCTCTCCAACGTCTGCGTTTCCAGCGACGCTTTCGTAAGTGCCATCTTGTACCATGGTTTCATCAGCCTTGCTAACATGCATCCCAGTTCCCCTTTATCGACAACGTCTTCCGCGTTGCTCGCTCAGGCACCAAGTACATTGCCGCCCCTGGTGGCAGCCAGAACGACGGCGCCGTCTTCGAGACGGCCGAGAAGCTCGGCATCACCTTTGTGGAGCAGAACATCCGTCTCTTCCACCACTAAACGATACCCGATGCGGGACTTTCTATCTCTGTTTTTCTTTTCTTTGGATTGGTAAGGGAATGGCGAAAAAGCAGGCCTTTGATGATCAGGCCGCAAGAGGAAGGGATGGCGAAGAAAAATTGTAATCTGCAAGGTTGCGATGTTGTATATATGGTATGATATAGACTTGACGCTGCGCTGTGACGCTCACCTCAACGTGATGATGATTTGACCCCTTGCAAGGTCTGTATGTATGTGCCCCATCTTCTATCTCGAATGAAAGTATTGGTATACGCGAGAACCCCAAACCAGTATTATCAATGTCCCTTTTGCTCCAGTCCCCCATTGCCGTGTGGTCGGCCCCAATCGCAAAATCAAATCAAATCAACTCAAAATCCCGGTTCTTGTATACACCGTGATCCTCTTGTCCGGCCCCTTGTTAGTCTTCGATATCATCGTCACTCAGCACCAGCTTCTGAGCCAGCAGTCCTGTCACGCCGCCGGACCGAATACCCGCGCTCCGTTTCCGCGGGCTTGCTTCCTCGGATGGCTTATCGGTTGCCCACGCCTCTCCAGGCGCCGGATCCTCCTCCGCGTCCGAGTCCTGGTCCGCGGCGTTGATGCCCCGGAACGAGACCACCTTCTCAAGGTCGCGGAGCCGGAAGCTCGACGTCTTGCGGGCGCGGGCGATGTGAGCCATGTACGGGAGCCGCTCGAGGAGCATCTCGCGGCGGGCTGCGCTACCCAGGGAGAGCAGGGGTGCGTCTCCGTGTTCCTCGTCTGGCTGGGGCTTCACAACAGGGGGGCGCTTCTGTTGCTGGCGATGCATCCATGACGTCTCTGCTGAGGACTGCTGCTGCGGGCGACGGAACGCGACAGCTCCGTCAGTGAGGTTCTTTGTGGCTGCATGGTCCTCGCCCTTGAGCAGTTTCGCAGACCACATGTCCACGAGGCCCTCGAGGCCCTCCTTGGCACGCCAGAGCTTGAGGCTCGTGGGGTAGAACATCTTGAACGCGTCGGTGCCCTTTGTATACGACGTTTTCCGCTTGACTGGGTTGGGCAAGGCGAATAGCATGCCGCGAACGGCGACCTGGAACGTCATCTCGTCTTGCCGTAGGAGATGACTGCCCGAGTCTCGCCCGGAGAAGCCGCCACTCCCGCCAAAGAAGATGTCTCGTGAGGGGGAGAGGAGGTCGCTCTGGGAAAGGAACTCGATGCATTCGTTGACGTAGTCGATTGGCGTCGAAAGATCCATGGGATCTGTACTCTCGCACGAAAGGACGTAGTTTTCGTGTAGTGCTGAGATGAAGGTGTGTGTGTCTGTCCCAGTCTCATCGATGAGAGAGTCGACAGAGACTTGAGAGCGCTTAGGTCTCGAGTGATGCGACAAGAAATTCGGGAGATTTTCCACATTGTCATCTCGAGGAGCAACATCATCTCGCTTGTTGTACACGACCTTTCCAACGGCGTGAAAGATGCCCAGGCTCGCCTCACGCTGAGATATCAACTCGAGACTCTCCTGCTCCCCATGCGTGAGCTTGATTGCATCCCTGACACCCTTTTTCTGTTTTGTAAAGGCCACCTTGCCGCCCCAGTCTGCCTGTTGATCGCCCTTCAAGCAGAGAAACTCGAGAGAAGACGCGGCGCTCCGGACATCTCCAATCTCACCCAGGCGCTTTAGAACCTGGGGTCCTGGTGTTTTCCTCCGGCCGGATTTTCTAGCTTCCTTTTGGACGATCAACTCGAGTGCTTTCTGCAGTAAAGAGGGCGCAATGGCATTGAACTCAATCATTCCAACCCCTGGATGCCGCAGGATCTCGGGCCCCAGAAGTCGGTGGGCCGTGAAACTGTCAGCCGAGGCGGAAGTTGTGGTCAGAAGAGTCTCAGAAATGATCATGACCATCGGTGTTACGGGCTCTTGTCGCGACGGCTTTGCGAATGTGGATAAGGAGGGCGTGTTATCGGCGAGGTAGCGCAGTATAGTGTTGCGGAAGGATGTCAGTGCTGTAGAAGACCTCGAAAATGTGTTGGGAAACTCTTCAAGGAGTATGATCCGCTTCGAATCCTTCTTCTGTGTCCCGTGGGAGCTTTTCTGGATGGAAGGCCCAGGCATGTCTGTATCAAGCGCGCCGAATTTACCGCCACGTCCAAGAAACTCTTCGAATTGCGCCGATGTCGAAACAAAGCCAAGCCCAGAGCTCCCCGTAGGATTTCGCCATTCAAGAAGCTCGATGCCCATGTCGTTTGCGAGGAGCCGCATAGTCGTCGTCTTGCCAGACCCGGCCGCGCCCTTGAGGACGAGGAGACGCTGTCGCATGCGCCCGGCCGTGACGTCCTCGAGCCATCTCCTAACGTCCGCAACCTTCTTCTTGTGCACCGCCAATTCCTCCAGATTCCTTGGGCCAAAGCGCTCCGACCAAGGACGCAGGTCGTCATCGGCTGCTGCGAGATGCTCAGGCTTTGGCGGCTTCAAAAATTTCTGGCTGGCACTGGGAGCATCTGATAATGCCGTCTGAGAGCTACCTCGGATTCTCTTCCTGGCGCGTTGGCTGACCAAACTCGAAGTACCTGCTTTTTGCTCCGAAATCTCATCATCCTCCGAGATGGGATCACTTATAATGTCGTCGAGAGGAACGGGCCGCCTATCCCCGTTTCCTGACCTCGCAGCCCGCTGTGCCTGGTTTGAGAAGAGAGTCTTGAGATCTGCAGTCTTGCCCTTGTCGTCCGATTTCCCAACATCCTTGGACTTCTTGGAGCTCGGGCTTGTGCTGTTCTTGTGCGATTGCGGTCGACGAGGCAGGCGGTTCGAAGTGGTCGTGGAGAGCTTCCCGGTGGTGGACTTGCTCTTGGAGGGGCTCGGTGATGCGACAGGAGGGCGCGTCTTTGAGGGTGAGCTCGGCGAGGAGAGCAGGAAGTTGGTGAGCGTGTTCGCACGGGGCGGCTCGTCTTCGTCGTCTGAAGCGTCGACGACATTCCGCCGGCGGCGCTTCGCGGGCGGAGCCATCAACGCAAATTATGCATCTGCAGGGACAGCATACCGTGCCTGAGAGACTGTGCGATTGGCCTGGAAGCTTCGAGAGGTGATTGTCGCATAAGCTGATGAAGATGCTGGGTCTTAAGTGATGGCGTCGTGAACGGGCTATTGATGCGCCAGAGACCCACAACACAGTGTTGGTAGAGAATTCGCACTCCACCCGATCTCTACCTACCTAGGTAGGTACCTAGCACGGCTCTCAACAACTTCTCATACAAAAGTCATGGTTTGATGGTATGGACCAAAGTGGGCGATATAGGCATCAAATAGTTCTCTCTGTGAAGATAATTTCATTTCCTTTGTTCAAGCCATTATTTGAGTATTTGGTACTAATACAAGGCAAATATCGTTGCCGATTTCCAATGTCAGCATATTCATTCGTTCGGAGGCGTCCTGATGCAATTTTCATTCCCAATACCTCCTTCCTAGGCGTCCTTGAATCATTTTATAATCCTCAAAATGTCCATCCCTGGAAGTTGTCCACAAAAGTGAGGGCAGAAAGGAGGTACCGGTTGTTGGCATCACCCCAAGTCTTTGACGCTTCCTTCATAGCGCGGATCGCTGTCACCTGTTAGTTGAAACTTTAATATGAGAGACGGCTGCCTAACCTTTGACGTAATGAGCGTCGGTGGCCCAAGACGAGTTCAGAGCCTTGTCCTCGACGTACTTCCAATCTCTGCCTTCAGGATCGCTGTCCACGTTGTCCGGATTGGGCAGAGGTCGGCCCTTGACGATGAAGATGGCCAATACCAAAAGCCACCACTGTCGGACAAGAGAGATGTGGTGTTCCTCTGGGAAGAAAGGCAGCAGGAGTCGGACAGCATGACTTGTGGTCAAGAGGTGAGCGAGGAAGAAATCAAACGCATGAGTCCCTGGCTGAACCGTGGCAACTAGAATAGCAACCGCAGCTTCCTGTGACATCTCAAACTGCTTTAGGGGATCGTTAATCTCCCAGGCGTTCCAGTACTCCAGGATCAGATCCTCGTGCTTTTCGAAGATGCCTTGCAGGTCATCGAGGTCGGGGTGTTTCGGCAGAGCATTGAAACGCTCGTCCGTGGTCATCTTGATGAGTAGTTGGAGTGGGGAGTCGGAGGTGAAGGAAGCTTTTTTGGTGTAGGATTTGTTGTCAAGGTACTTGTGAAAGAAGTTGTACTGCACGCAAGCGAGGCCCAGGGACTCCATAGCGACCTCCTTGCAGTCCATCTCGTAAGCATATCCCAGGTGAATGAGGGGATGGCCAACTGCAAATGTTAGTAGATGAAATTTGCAAGTTGTGAGATGGAAGGGACAATCATACGGCCACCAATTAGACCATGCCACAATGGCTCATCACCCTTGAACAAGTAATGAACCAATTCTTGCCGCCAGTCATAGTTGAAGCGCATGACGAGCTTGTCTTCGAAATAGTCGACAAAGGCGCGCTGGTACCTTCGGTCGCCTCGAAGCTCCTCCCAGTCATCGTCGCCAATTTCAGCAGGCGAAGGCTCCCATGGCTCCAGCTCGACAATCTGCTTGTCGTAAATGTCATTCAGATGAGAGACACTTGCCCCAAGAAGGTACGCTGAGCTGAGGACATGAGGGTTGTGGTTGTCGTACTGAAGATTGTGGTAGACGATTGAGTAGTTGGAGTGATTGGCCTTCAATAGATGCTTTAGACATCTCGCCCGTCTGTCCGGGTTCGTCTCGACCGAGTGAACCTCGACCGGGGGGACGTCAATTGCCTGACGGTTTGGGGCCAGTCCCAGGAGTCGATTCACGACGGGAACTTGTGATAAGAGGCCAGCCATTGTGTGTGATACGAGCGTGATCTGATAATGAGAGAAGCAGAATCACAATGACGTCCAAGTGAGCCGTAGAAAAGGCCGGTGCCGGTTCCGTTGGGGGCGTTCAACGGACACTAACAAAATAGCGGGGCAAGCTTTTTCCTTTGGGGACTCAGTCACTCAGTGACACGTGCACGGACCAGGTGACACGGGATTATCAATCTGCAGTTTGGCTTCGCGTCCTCTCAGCCTGAGAATCACAACTACCTACCTATTCGCGTCGACACACGCACGCTTTGCTCGCCCGCAATGGCATCTTCAAAGGACATATCGATATACGCCGAGCTTCTATCAAATATCAGACAAGTCTCAGTCGTCGCGTCCTTGTCATCGCCTTCCGACTCGTCCACCAAGGCAGAAATCTCACATGAGGGTCGACGCCTTCAAGTAACCCATCAAGGGCAAACAGAGTGCATATCGCTCCCAGCACAAGTCGCCCTCACTGCAGCCCTTCCGGTTGCGACAAATGGACGACCCGCTCTATCCTGGAGACTTCCAGTGTCCCCAGCCGAGGCAAGACCTGCCCATTTCTCCCTGGAAAACCAAGCCCTGCCATGGACGTCTATCGATATAGAGCCTGGCTCGCGGATAGGCTGTCGGAACTGCGACAAGGAATTTGTTGCGCAGCATACCATAAAAACCTGGAAGGACCTGCCAAGCGAGAACTGGGCCGAAATGATGGAGTTTTGGCATTGTCACAAACCTCATGACCACGACCAGCAAGATCCCGAATCGCTAGCGAGCAAGGGCTACGGCGCCAACCATGCTATATCCGCCCAATCGGGCATTGGTTTTGCCGACCTCACCTCATTCCTCTTCTCGGAATCAGACTGTAAAGGTGTCAAGGTAAGTATCGTTATCCTGACGCGACTGCTTTTGTTCCATGCTTGACCTGGCCTGTGCTTGATCTCAGCCTCCAGACCGGGGAGAAAGAAGATGTCCATGTCGGTATACCCAACCTTTCAGTGGTCTGGCCATCGATACAACTCCCCGAGATGAATGCACTGTCGTTCCCACTACGTGGGCTGGCAATCTTTGGGAAACCTTCCTCACGGAAAGGGTTCCTTGCGTGACCTAGAAGACGCAGCCTCTCTTTTTCATCCGACCTCTCACAGATATGGGAGACAGGGGATTATCGAGAAGCATATTTGCCCACAGGGACAATGTTGATGTATCCTGGACTATCGACTAGATGCTTACTTACACCTTGCAGTATTCATCCTCGACAGTGGATGCTGGCTTCGACCTCTCCTCGTTGGCCTTGGATGACGACGAGGTCAAGAAGTTTCTTCATGTCTTTTGCCAGAAATGCCAGACTGAGGTTGGCCTGTTCAACATTCTGGCATCGTCCGTGACGCTGTTCAAATGGCAGATCAGTTGTCAGACCATCAAGCCAAGCCCCAGTCCCAGTAGTCCTGAGTGCCTAGCGGCGACTCTTCTGGCCACAATTTCCCGTTCAGGATCCTCCAAGTCTATCATCACGTCGCATGTTCTGGGCCCGGAAAGTGCAGAGGCAGACTGGACCGGGACGAACCTCTATCTCTGGGTTCTGAACCCCAATGTTGTCTACGCCTCCTCCTCCGCCACTGGCAGCAAAACGGCAATGAAGATACTCTACAGACAGATCCCAGTAGATGAGGGCGAAAAGCTGATCACCTCCATGATATCAGATGTTCAGGAGATCAGCTTGCCCACCGCAGCCATCAAGGCAGCCGAGGACTACTTGTCATCCAGCAGCAACTTGCTACCGGGCCAAGAGAGGACGTTCAAGGAATGGAACGTCGGGCTTCTGGGAAGGTGGGGGGCTACTTCATGAATCTTGGCCTTTCTTCATATCCATATTTGAGAGGCCTGTCTATCGAATTCAAAATGATACCTAGCCAACGGGCACCCTCCCTGCTGTCGTTGAATGGTGTGGGAAGGGGCTACTGCGCATTTCATAGGGTAAAGTTAGGCGCGAAAGGGCGCACGAAGATCAACTCTATATACTTAGTTGGGGGAATACAATGCACTGATCCTCTCACCGCGCGTGTCATTTCCCGTCTACAAAGGCGTTATCGTTAATCACCACTCGAAGCTGCTACGAAGCTGCTGCTGCTGCCCGAGATCATGTGACTTGCTACTGACTGGGGGAGCCCCTGATAAAAGAGCCCGAGGTTGGCCATTTGAGAATGGCGTGCTAGATATCTTTACTCTTATTTTGCCTCGTATTTTTACTTGTTTTATTTAACACTCCATGTATCTTGAGAAAGTGGGCGCTACTAACCTATGATTGCGAGAACTGAGTTGATACATGCACAGTGCTAGTGGACTGTGGGTTCTCAGAGATTCTGTATAGTTGTACAGTGCCCTGTTATATTTGCACAGTTCACCTGATCCCCAAACTCTTAGGCATCCGTCTGCACCTTGACACCCCTCTACCTGTTCCATCATCCTCACCCACACACACCAACAAATACTTCAAGGCCGATCCATGTGTTCTCTCTCTTTTGAGTTTGCGGCTCATACGTATATGGAGATCTGAAATCATTCGTTCCCCTTGTTTGCATCAGACTTGACTGACCCGCTGTCCCGTCTGACTCTCTTGCTCTCAGCCTGATGCACGATGCATTCCCAAAGTGCAGTTTTCATACCCGCTGGATGTTTGTCCATCTCTAGAGAGGAATGCCGTTTGACTCCGGAACTCTGGTCTCTCGATGAACTTGGTGATTGGGGGAC
This sequence comes from Fusarium illudens, assembly GCA_013623515.1. Taxonomy (NCBI): domain Eukaryota; kingdom Fungi; phylum Ascomycota; class Sordariomycetes; order Hypocreales; family Nectriaceae; genus Fusarium; species Fusarium illudens. Next base: position 13,044 of record JABFEX010000405.1, on the reverse strand, counting down.
CTTTTACTCGCCACCAGATTCACCACGCGACCTCAACTTCGATACTCAACATCGATTCCTTCCCCAAGAGGTGCAGTCGTCATTAAGAAAGGCCCGCAACCTCGCACCATGCGTGAAACTACTCGGAGCATCATGGATCAGGCTCGAATTCCGTGTACCGTATCCGGCTTCGGAGCGAGGCACTCTTCGAGTTTACCTCCTTCCAGATGACATCTTGCGCCGCGCCGTGAAACGATCAGACCCCGGGTTGATGAAAGCAAGAATCAAACTTCTAGGCCAGCTGGACTATTCGCAGGAAGCCTGGCGAGGTGATACTCAATGCCAGCGCGCCGACAAGCCACGCCTACATGAAGACGCAATCCCCAGCAGCGAGTCTGAGGAAGATGTGTCGTTGTTGCATTTATTCAACAACATACCATCCCCCAACCCCGATCCTGAGTCAATACTTGATCCCTACTCGAAATCTGCCATGTACAATCTGCTGCAGAGCCAAGTCCCCGGCCTCAAGTCTCAGCTATACCCATACCAGAGAAGGTCAGCAGCGTTGATGTTGCAAAAGGAAGCTCAGCCCGGGACTATACTTGACCCACGTCTACTTCACGTCATGGACCAAGAGGGCGGAGAATGGTATCTGGATCCCGTCGCTGGCACAGTTCTCAAGGAGCCGCGTTACTACGATGGAGTGTCTGGTGGAATCCTCGCCGAAGAGATGGGCTCTGGCAAAACAATCATGAGCCTCGCCCTTATCCTCGCGACTAGAGCATTGCCTACTCACCCCCCAGAGCATTTTCGTGCCGGAGACGGTCCCGTGAGAAAGCGCTTGGCTTCGTTGTCCCAGATGGCTGCTTCCTGCGCAACCAGAAACTCGGTACCATGGATACCGTACTTTGATCTCTGTAAGGAGGAGTCTGGAGAGGAATACGAACGCTGCATCGAGACCCTGGAAGGGAATCCAGGCTATTACTATCTCCCCCCGCCTGAGCCCCATTACGTTGGAAGGCGGTCTCGTCAGTGTGTCGAACTACCCAAGAAACATCTGTACCTCAGCAACGGCAGCCTCATTATAGTGCCTGCTAACCTGGTCGAGCAATGGGAGCAGGAGATCCGCAAGCATACAGAGGGCTTGAGGGTTCTCGTCGTAACCAAGGACACCCATCTACCGTCAACCAAAGACCTATTGAAGTACGATGTCATTCTTCTCTCCCAGACTCGCTTCGAAACTCTGGCTCGGCAAGGGGGCAATATGCTGAGCCAGTCTCCGCTGTCTGCCATTCACTTCAAGCGATGTATCTTCGATGAAGGACACAAGCTTGGCAATTCGACCATGAGTAACCCAAGTAACCTCCTCACCAGTTTGGCTGCTTTGCATTTCTCATCCCGCTGGGCTGTGACAGGAACGCCATCCCAAGGGCTATTCGGAGTTGATGCCCAGAAAACAGGGAACGGCACGACCAACAATCACGACAATCCGGGAGACATTGGTATGGACAAGCCTATCACCGGGACCAGCCTCGTCATGGAAAAAAAGGATTTGGAGAGAATCGGATGTCTTACAGCTGTCTACTTGAAAGCTCGACCCTGGGCGAACAAGGTCGTGGAGGGTGGAGATACCGTGGCTGACCCGAAGGTGTATTTGATGCTACCGAAGCACACGCCGAATGGCCGTGGCCGCTGGGATTGTCTGAAATCGACACTCAACTCGCTCATCATCAGACACCAGTTCGCAGAGGTGGGCGACCTTCTACCTCCCGTGGATCACAAGGTGGTTGTCCTGGAAGGGTCATATCAGGATCAGCTGTCTATCAACATCTTCTCGATGATGATCATTTTCAACTCGGTCCAGTCACAACGAACGGATAAGGACTATTTCTTTCATCACAAACAAAGAGATGCTCTGAACGAACTGGTCCGCAATCTCCAGCAAGCTTGCTTCTTCGGAGCCTCGTTCTTCTCAAAGGACATGATTTCAACGGCCATCAATACTGCAGAAGGATTTCTTCGCAGCGAGAAGATCCCCATCAGCGCCGAAGACCGACACCTCCTAGAGCAAGCAATTAGGATTGGCCATGTCGCCATGGAAAACAATGTGAGGACGCTCAGCAACCAATTTCATGAATTGCCGGTCTGTGTCAGTGGCTTTCCGCACAGTCTCGGCGGATCGTGGTCCCTGGATGGTGAGATGGGCGATGCTACGTGCAGTTCGTCAAGCATGCTCTTGGCACTTCAGAAGCTCGTCTACAAGTCGGCCTCACATCCCGAAGTGCTTAATTCTTTGCTCAATGGTCGTTTGGTCCAGGAGGGCGTCATTGAGAGGGATCGTATGTTGTCAATACAGATGGAGGAGTCACTCAAGCAAGCCAAGGGCAGGCCGCAGACCCTGGCTGGGAATACAAAGCTAGGAAACGACAGTCACAGAGCCAGGCAGACCCCTGGGGCCAAGGCTTTGACGCCTAAAGAGGTGGCAGCTGCAGATGGTGCTCTTGGCCCATTAGAAGCTGCGAGGATCACGTCAACGGCGTCATCCAAGCTCTCCTACTTGATTGATAGTATCATCAAGTATCAAGAGGACGAGAAGATTGTCATTTTCTATGAAAATGAAAACGCTGCATGGTACTGTGCCAGCGTACTCGAAGTCGTGAGCACGGAGGGAACCATGTTAAAAGACTTACTTGCCACTAACAGTGAGCAGCTCCAGATTCAACACCTCATCTACGCCAGAGGGTTGACGAACAAGAGGAAAGGCCAATACGTCAAAACCTTTCATGCGAATCCTGATTTCAGGTAGCTCTCTTCGCTGGTCAGTTGCGTGTTATTTGCTAATGAAAGTTCCAGGGTTCTTCTCATGGACATTACCCAAGCTGCTTTTGGCCTTGACATAAGAGTAGCTTCGAGGATCTACTTTATCAGCCCGGTTCTCAACCCCCAGGTCGAGGCGCAGGCGATTGGTCGAGCACGACGCATCAGCCAGCAGAAACCGGTCTCGGTCGAGACACTAGTGCTGAGGAACAGCATAGAAGAGATCATCATTGAGCGGAAGCAGCACATGACGCAAGCTGAACATGATGCAGCCAAGACGATATTGCAGGTTGAACGGATCTACAACTGGATCAAGGACGCAAGAATCATCCCATTGCCCAATGACAGGACCGGCAATGAAAGCCAGATGGCGCCTCTACATACGCCCCAATACGTGTTTGGAAGAGGCTTTGGCCGCACCATGCATCCAGACGACGGGCTGGTACTGGGTGATTCTCCAACGAGGAGGAGGGATGGTGTGGTGGAGCCTCGCCAAATGACGAATGGTTTGAAGCGAGCACACGAAGCTGACCCAGGTGCAAACAGTCAAGTTGGAGGAAACGCGTCGTCATCCGATAAGCGAGATCTTGCTGCGCGTCCGGCGAGAAGGGTGCGGTTCACAGTTGAAGCAGACGAAGAGTGAATGAGGCCAAGTTGCTGCGGCTGGGTCCTTACGCCACTGGCCCCCGCGCCAAGTTGGAGATGGGTGGAAGCTAGGTTTCAGAACCAAGTTTGCAAGTTGGAAGGACGGCAGAGTAGGTGTTTGGAGCTGGGCGTCATAGACAGAAGATACAAGTCGGATTGGCTGGGATGTCTTGAACAACAATATTTCGCAGCAGGGCTAGACCCTAGCAGTCATGGAAGGCAGTCTAGAGCATAGGGACTCTCTGTGACGAACCAGAGATTTACGACTAACCGGGGGCGAAGAATGATGAAAAGACGACATTTGGTTTGTTACAGCGGTGGCCTGGGGCATTTTTGTGTCAAGGCATCATTGCTATCAAGTTCAGATATCGAGGCTGTCATGAGGTGACAGTGGAAACAGATAATGAGGGGTGGGTTTGGAGGAACCCAGGGCAAGGGAACAGATGGAAGAAAGCAGAGCATTTGTCACGACAGAAGTGAACTAACGGGTGAGGAGGCACGAGACAAGGTGCGGTTATCCCGCCAGGCTCTCATGACAACCCCCGCAGCGAATGCACAGAACAGGAGGAGCCCATGTACGATGTGCGGTCAGAAGGATTCGAGTGCATCGGAGGTCAGTTGCGGTCTGGACAACACGAGGACAACAGATGGCACGCACGCACGCACGCAGCAATAGCTCTGAGTAAGTTGACGACATGTCTTGCCAACAGAGACGGCGGAGATGGAGACTGAGGGAGGCGAGGAGGGATGGCCAGTCGGTCAAGACGGGGGCTGCGTGGGTGCAATTTCGGAGGGTTTATGCCGTCAGCAGCTCGACAATATCGATTTTCCGCTATTCATTGCATACCTACTCGGTCAGCACGGGATGGCGATTACTACTCTGAGTCCAGGACCATGTTCCCGGCTTCCGCTAGACACAGAGCGTAAGAACCTAGGGAAGGGAAGGGAAGGGAAGGGAAGTGAAGGGGACAAGGGAGTCAGTCTCCCGCGGCCTGGCCTCGCCTAGCCTGCCCTGCTCTCTGATCTGAGCAGCAGAGCCGGGATCCCTTGCTCAGTTGGGGCGAGCTAGGTTTGTCGCACAAGCAGAGGAGGATGGTTGCCTGCTGTCAATCTTGTCCCGCCCGCTGGAACAGCAAGACGCCGAAGATCAACGTGATGCTAGCCGCTCCGCTGCAGCGGCGCCCCCTCAAATGCTCCGACTGGGACACCCCGGGCGGCCCCACGGACTGGAGGGAGGACGACAAGTGGACGACGAAGACGTGAGAACGATTTCCACTGAGGGGTCGGTCGGTCGCGAGGACCCGCTGATTCAAAAGGCGTGAGGCCATCAAGACTGGTCAAGGTGGCACAGGGATGCTGCGGTGCTCCTCGACAGGGTGCTATTTTTGACCGTGGGCGGCTCATGGTTTCACGCATTGGACATCTCGAACTGTGGCGGGAGGATGGCGCAAGAAAAGTCGCCGCTAATGAGGCTCTAGTCGAGGTTTGGATCTTGCCCTGGACTGGAGGCTGGCGCTTGGGAGGGAGAGACGGTCGGTCTGTCACAGGGCTGCCTCTCCTTATTGCTGACGGACCAGCCAGCCCTTCTTCGCGTAGCTAAAACCCCAGGTTTCCATGATCCATGATGGAGCAAAATCCAAAACGCAGTAAAAGCAGGGAACGGCCATGGGCGCCTTGGCCAAGGAAGGTGTGGGTCGTCATTGGCTCCGCCACTGTCGAGGAGGAGGAAGGAACAGTGGTTCTTGGGAGGTGCTGCTGTTTCTGGACGCGAGCATGGCTCCTTCTGGTCTTGTTGTTGTTGTTTTTAGAGATGGAAGGAAGGATGGATGATATTTAAGTTTGACGGTTCCCGTTGGTCAACTTGATTTTCAATGCTTCACGACGACAGAGAGACAACGCAACTACCTACGGTACATATCATCGATCGATATCAACCTGGAAAACAAGGCCTCGTGGTTCAGAGGCAAAAGGGGAGGTCGACGACTATTTGGTTGGACGCTTGCCATGCATGTCTGAGTTTTTTGTCCCGACGCCGCCCCAATTGATGCAGAGGCGTTTTATTGTGTGCTCTCCTCTCCTCTCCCGACCGCTCGCTGGCTCTCCCTGATTCCTCTCGGTCGATCGATCCATTGATTGATTGATTCCCTTGTTCTCTATTTTCTTATTTCAGGCCGTCCTTCCCCTCTTCTGGGCCCTTTCCCCTCGGGAGCCTCGTTGTCCTACTCTCAATTCATTTATCCCCGAAGTTTACGAGCCCGTTCAGACGTTTGATACGCCGCTTCCTGGGAGAGGCTGAATGCAGACACCCATACGAACGAAGATTTAAGCGCCATCGAGGGACATATACGATCGAGCCCTGTCTGTCTGTCTACGGGCGGTTCGTCGATCCTCTCAACTACTCCACCCAGCCAGAGCCTGGTCTGGCATCACATCACCATGTTCGAGGTTCCGCACAATCACCATGGCAAGGACTTTAAGCGCTTCTTCTCGCCTGGGCGCAGCTCCATGTCGGCCATTGAGGATAAGAGGGCCGACGAGTTCCGCAAGCACGTGTGGGCCGTCACCATGATTGACGAAGATCCCCTGTCTGGCAAGATGAACCGACACTCGACCGACCTTTGGTGAGTTTTCTCTCTTCTTTCTTTCTTTCTTCCTTTTTGTTGTTCGTTGGAGACGGTCCCGCTTGAACCCCTTTCCCGCGCCTACAGTAGTTTGGGCCAAGCACTGGGTGGTGGTGATGGCCCGTTGATCCGTCTCTCTACTATATGCGGGCGTCTGTCTGCAAGACAGAGAGCGCCTCAATCCTACCTATGCACCAGCATCTGGCCATTACCCATTTTTCGGTATCCAGCGGCAGTGGTGTTAGTTGTGCTTCTTTCTTGCACTGAAACCCTCTGAGACTTTGGGCATGTCACCCTGGACAATGAGCTATGATACTAGTTGCTGAGGCAGACAAAGCTGTCGAGCCAAAGCAAGCTAGGAACAAGGGGAACAATAGACGCCTCCATCGTGTCCTTCTTTCGTCTCTACCGAGAACCGACCAACCTGTCTGTCTCACGGGCTGCTGCACATGTTGCCCCAGCCCAGCGCTTTGGGCTTGGCTGCCGCCAACACCATGGAACTAGCGCTTGACTCGAAGACCTTGGTTTGATTACCTGTCCACAATTTCCCCTTGGTGGCGTCCCCAGATGCCTGGCAGCCTCGCGCTACGACGAGCCAAGAGATCACCCAGGCTCGCTCATATACGTCAGAACTGTTCTAGACGGATGGACTTGAGGCCGAGTGTGCCTAGTCCCGCGCCTGTGCGCTCGGGAGCGAGCCATCCATCCATCCATCCATCCATCCATGGAGCACGCATTGGGGAGTTTTTTTCATCATGTATACTTGCCTTTTTTCCCGCAGTTGTAGAATTTTGCGCCTCTTCTTCTTCTCCTTCTTCTACTACTACTTCTTCTTCCTCTTCTCTCCAAGCTGACATATGTGCATCAGTCGTCCTAAACCCAACAAGCTGAGGTCCAAGAGAGCATCTGCCTACGCTGGACCACCACCGGTAAAGCGAGGGAATGACAAAAAGTCAAAGGACAAGACGAAGCCAGCAGAGCTCACCATGCGAGAGCCTACTATTGCAATGCAGCCAATACACCCGCCATCCTTCAAGTCATCGACGGACCTGTACCCGGTAAGGGAGAACAGCATGGACGAATTCCTTGCCAATAGCGAGTCCAAGGACGGCTTGCCTCGCACCTCGTACCCGATACGTCCAACCTATGCCGTCCTGGAGACACCATTGGCCGATCCCACAAAGAGTAACGATGCTCTGTCCGGTGGCAAGCTCAACCGGCCTCGAAAGCTCAGCAACAACTCGACAACCACCATGTCGTCTCTTCAGAGCCGGGACAGCATGAGCACGAGACGGACGCCATCATGGGGGAGCAGGACGAGCGTTGACACTTCGGATTCCATGGCCCACTGGCGGCCCGACTTCATGTACCAGCGACCCATGCCCATCAAGAAGCAGGCTCCCGTCCGGGCACCTCTCAACCCGAACGAGCTGTTTTCGATGCTGCCCGTCGAGGTTCTCTCGCTCATACTAGAGAAGCTGAGGGAACTCCATGTTGGGTACAAGAGCGGGAGCTGTGCGACTTGCTGGATGCGAGACGTCTGCAACATGTGCGTCGTCTCCCGCAAGTGGTACGGCCCCGCCCAAGCAGCGCTGTAAGTGCTTCATCTCATGCTCCGGAATGCGATAGAAGGAGATGCTAGTGGCGTCAGGCTAACAAGTGCCCCCGTCTCGTCCAGGTACCAAGACATCCAGCTGGTTGGCCCAGACTCTGCCGTCCACAAAAAGAAGTTCAAGCTGTCGCAGGGCGCCCGAGTCATGATGCTCCGGCGCTTACTGCGTGCCAAACCCCGGATCGCCGCAATCGTCCGGACCCTCAAGGTGCCGGCCCCCGAGCCGCTTCCGGGCAAGGGGTCCTCCGCCGTTGCCGACTACGACAGCCTCGTCGCCTCCCTCGTCATGGCCTGCCCCAATCTCGAGCGCCTCTCTGGTGTGTCCACCACCTACGACCACTCCTTCAAGAAGATCTTTCATGCGTTGTCGACGAGATCCAACCTCAAGGAGATGAACTGGCTGATCCAGCCGTCACCGCTTCAGAAGCAGCAGAGGATTCAGTCGAGCACGCAGCAGCTCGGCCTGGTTATGCCAGGGGAGCTCAAGCCGTTCCAGGAGGCCGCCTTCTTGAGCCATCACGACAGCTGGTCCCAACTAGAGACCCTCACCGTCCACTGTCTCCCCGGAGCAACTCTAACGCCTGAAAGCCTCCTCACCTCAACCCTCAGCTACCTCCCGAAACTCAAGCACCTCCATCTGTGCAACCTTCCGCCCAACAGCTTCAGCGACACCACCCTCCTTGCCCTCCCGCCGCTGGAGACCCTGACCCTCTCTCACATCAGCGGCATCTCCTCTAATGGCCTCTCTGCCTTTGCGACTCACTCCTCTGGCGTGCCCTTGCGCAAGTTGACCCTGCGCCACACACCTCTCACCTCCCTGGCCGCCCTCGCCCGCATCCTCTCCAACCTGAGGTCCCTCGTCAACTTCTCCCTCGTCCAGGCTTTCCCTCCTGTCATGCCCGAGGACGACGCATTTGCCCTGTGGATGATGCCCTACCTTGCATCTAGCAGCGTCAAGAAGCTGCATTGGGACATCACAAGCCACGCCTCGTGCGTCAACGCCGCCGACGACATTCTCGCACGGAGCATCGCGGCGGGAGGCTTCCCCGCTCTGAGGGCCCTGCGCGTCCTCAACGACCCGGACGGGATCTTCCAGGAGCTGTGCTACCCCGTGGAGAGGATCGACCTCCCGACAGACCGATTCCGATCTACAGAGCAGCCTGGCGATGTCGCTGTGGCTCCAAGCTCCAACACAAGCCCCATGTCTCCGACACGCCTCTTCAAGTCCTCAAGCAGCTCCCCCCTCCCCTCACCGCGGACGCCCATGTCCTTCTTTGGCGACCTGCGCCACGCCCCCTACACCAGCCTCCACACGGCTCGGCTCGCCGCCCAGTCCCGTCTCGAGGCGGCCCGTTCCCGCCCACGCTTCACCGTCAACGTGGTCGACGAGGACGGCACCACGACCGAGACTTTTGCCATGGCCGGCTTCATGGGCACTCCCGGCAGCGTCATCCGCTATCACCTCATCTCCGACCCCGGTACTAGGGACGACAGGGGCGGCCTCGTTGATGTGCGTGACCTGGATGGTGACGCCGGCGAGAGCCTCGCGGGAGGTCGCGAGGGCTGCACCGGGCGCTGGAATATGCGCGACGGTGTCGTAGCCGACAGGAAGGAAAAGGAGAGGTGGTGGCACACCGAGAGAGGCCGCTGGACAAAGGTGTCCCTATCATGAATGATTCTTGTTCTTTTCACACGGCGTTTTTAACAACCTTTGGGATAAGCGATAATACGAGACTGGGCTCTCGCATCGGCAAACATCCATGGTAATGATTTTACGGTCGATACATATATAAAAACGGATTTTGGGGAAACCCCTTATGGGTGCTGAGCATATTGTAATTTTGGGAGTTGAAAGATTCAGGTAATCTGAGCTAGGCATCAAAACTTGGGCATATTTTGGGATAGGCAGATATTGAATACAAAACCTGCATGAGTCCATGACAGTCGATGAAGGGGCATGGCAATAACTCTTCATGGTCCCTTCATGACACTCTGTTTCAGAGGAGATTAACTTCGTGGTGCTGATTGATAAATATAAAACTGCTTAGGACAATGTTATCAATCCCTTAGGTAGAGATCAAGACAATATCTTTTACGACCCTCTGTCTCATCTGGACTCTTAGGAAACCTAAATAATAACGTCTGACCACCTCCACCGAGGCAGGTATACATTCATAGGTACACATAGGTACACATAGGTACACATACACAATCAACTCCGCGCTATGACCAAAAGGCAATACAAAACGATTAAACATTTTTATCCATCCAATTATGTGGACATCGTTCTCTATCAGCTCTAAAAGTATCCTTCCGACTACATCTGTGTAGATTTTCTCATGCTAAGTCGTTAAAATGTTTTGTTCTGCGCGCCCAGGTCTCCTGTCCAAACATCTGTGTGCGTGCATGCGTGCGTGTGTGCGTACGTATATGGTGAAAAAGCAGACAACACCTTAAAAGCAAACCTATCCAACATGTACCTGGCCAACCAGCTCTCGTCAGAAAAGAAGAAGAAACGAGCTCGGGGCCCAATTACGGTTGCAATGGTAGAAGAATAGCAGCACTCCAGTGCCGGTAAGAGAGACGCAAAACAAGAAATCCAAGACCCAACCCAACATGTACAAAAGATGAGAGCTCCACAGCCTGAGGGAAGCTCTCAGAGAGAAAATGGCAGCCCACTGTTAATCTAGAAAAATCTCTTCTTAGACTTTGGCTTCTTGGCTTCGTTACCCAAGATGTCGTCAAAGGTGGCTCCGGATGGTTCCGGGGGAGGGGACTCTTGTTGGGAGTTACCCAGGGCGGCCAGGTTACCGACAGACTGGCTTCTGGAGCCGAGGATGGCACTGGCAGGTCGTCCTCCCAGCGAGCTGCTACGCTCTCCGAAGGGGCTCGGGGGCTGGAGAGGCACCGGCTCGAGACCGAGGGCAATGCTAGATCGCCAGGCCTGGTTGGCTCGGCTTCCGCTTGGGGAGTGGGTTCGGGGTCGCAGGGCAGACTGTGGGCTACCCAGAGGCGAAGGAGGAGTGTTGAGCCCGCCGAAAGATGGGGGCGGGCTGGGAACAAAGTCATCGCCATCAAAGAACATGGAGCGAGGGGGCTCCAGTGGCGACAGAGAAGGCTCCGTAGCCTGTGGGGGAAGCGCCGCACCGCCGTTCTCGTCCCACTGCGCGGCAGCGAGCCAGCAGTGACTTCGGTGATAGGTGGCCTCCACGCTAAAGAGGACAGCATCGGTCGACAGCTCCACCAGGCCACCTCCTCCGGCCACCTCGTACCACATCTTCTTCACCTGCTGGTCTCCAATCCATGGCGGGTTGCCCATGGGAGGCTCGCAGAGGAAGTACTCGACTCCCTCTGTGAACTGCATGCCTGGGGCATCCACCACCAGAACGGGCAGCGACTGGATAACCGTGTAGAGGAACAGCCAGTAGCCGATGCGCTGATCAGCAAAGTCCTGAGGCGTCTTGCCTCTAGCCTCGCGCAGCTCAAAGTCCTTGAACTTATCCAGGAAGGGCACCTTGATGCTGTTGGTGTCGTAGTTGTACCCCTTGTTCAAGATGAGAATGAGCTCGTGCTCCTTGATGTTCTTGTCGAACTTTGCCTGCTTCTTGGCCGGAAGCGTGTCGTACGTCTCCAGAATCGATGTCGCCACGGGCAGTTGGGGGCAGTCGTAGGGAACGGGCGGGAGAACGGGCGGCTTCGAGCGATCAAACTCGGACATGATGTTTCGCAGAGCCGACATGATCATCTTGTCAGTCTCTTCAGAGAGTGCAGGCACCTCGTCCATGATTCTGGATGTGCGGTTGGTACGGTCCACGATCAGGTCATACAAGGCACACATGTCCGAGTACAGGACCTTGAGCACCAGTCTGTTCAATCCGCTCTCAGCAAACGGGTTCTTCTTGCTGCTGGCCTTGGGAGGCCAGTTGCCAAACGTGTGCCGGTAGTAGCTCATGACAAAGTGTCGCATCTTGCTGAAAGAGTTCTTCCAGACCTTGAAGCGTACGTGCCTGAGTTCCGCCATCGAGGTTGAATTGGCAATGCCCGAGAAAATGGCCGGGAAGTCAAAGTTTTCCAGATGCTGGTTAGCATTGTGTTGTCGGTTGAGCAGGTCCAGATGGGCTCGTTCGAGGCTCACGCGGGTCTTGGGCGAAACCTGCTCGAACAGAGGTAGTCGGAGATCCATGATAGCCGCATACTTGCCTGCAGCATGAGCGAAAGCTTCATTGTAGAGGTCGGCGGATCGCATGCGCTCGCCGAGAATCAATGCCTCCAGTGTCTTTTCCCTGCTGTGCCGGCAGTCGGCAAGAGCGTGCTGGTCCATGTAGAAGCCGAAGCTGAGGTCGACTGCATCTCCAAAAGTGGCTCCATCAAAACTCACAAAGCCAAACTCCTCCAGAAGCGCGGCGATCTGAAGAAAGGCGTGGAAGTTGGTAGGTCGAGTCTTAGTTGCTACCAGAGGCTGCCCAGTCAAAAAGGCAAACAGGTTTCGGATACCGATGAGTCGATCCAGGTCCGGATGCGCACCGGGACCAGGCGCCGCGAGCTGCCCGGAGCTGGAGGGCGGGGCTGTAGGCAGGTAGAGACGAAGGTCATCGTACCCATCGTCAAGGATGGGCGGCGAGTTTGGTGGGGAGTGGTATCGAGCCGCGTCTTCGGCAGTCAGGCTATCACGGCCACCAAAGCTCCTAGCTCGGCTTCGGCCTGCGGGCGCTTCTCGCTCTGTCTGGATAAGCTCATTAAAGATGTATGACGAGCTAATGGTGAATTCTTGCACCTTGAACGACGGTCCGCGGCCGCTGTCCTTGGGGTACAGGTAAACCAGCACAGCTCCGCTCTCATTCCAGAGCTCGGGGACCTGGTGGAAACCATGATTAACTCTGAAACCGAGGTGCAACAGGGGACGGTGTCACCTACCTTTTCTCCGTTCTTGAGGAACGAGGCATTGTACTCGGCTCGTGTATCGTCGGACAGGACCCAGGCGCTCGAGTCGTTTGCGTTGGAAACTTCGACAGAGTTTGAGCGGGATCTTCCGCCAGGCAGCCAACTTCGACGGAGGCGGCCCCGGGTTGGGCTCTGGCTCACATCGCCCTTGGATGAACTGGGCCGGATGGAAAGTGGCGTGGAAACGACACGGCTCTTGCTGTTGCTGCTGCGCACGGTGGGAGACTGGACAGATGATGACCGACGGCCGCGATCCTGAACAGGAGATGTTTGCCTCTTCTTGAGACCCTGCGCGGGAGGCTCGCCGCCATTCGCGATGTGCTGGAGAGAGCCGCTCCTTCGCCGAGCGTCGGGGTTCTCCTTGCGCAGCTTTCCAGTTCCACTGTGCTCCAGGGGGGCCGTCGGAATCGGGGGAGGGGGGCCCTGGGG
>JABFEX010000404.1:0-17407 GCA_013623515.1 Fusarium illudens | reverse complement strand
TATTATATTTTTTAATATAATTAAAGCCTGGCCCTTAATGGGATAACTACGCCGATAGATAGCTTAGATCTTCGGATACCCTAGTCAGTGATCGCCATCCGGTCAAGGATGCACCTGGACACCTGGGTATGCCCCTGGAAACTAACTAGTTGCCAGTTGACCGCCATGGGCCTCTTGCGGGCGGTGGTGATGCCATGATTAACTTTGCACTGACGCCGCCAGTCAAGTTCTTGTTCAGACCCCTAACCCTAACCAACTCCCGCCACTCTGGTAAGGCGGAACTCCCTGTTTGAAACACCCACTTCCCGACCAAGGCCCGCCCTATAGATCAAGTTGACAGGAGCCACGCCGTGGTGACGACGGAGCATGGCAGACAGCCGGGTCGGGGGAGAATGGGACCGCTGGGTGAAGACACTTGGGGATGCTGCAGCCAGAGGGGATCATGAATCAGAACTTAGCTACCAAGCGCTAACAACAAACGCGATCCTGGGAAGTGAATGGGGGGACTCGTCAGTGGTTTTCGACCTGGCGCAGAGATTGCGTGGCTTCTTTTCTTTTTCGTCTACTGTACTCCAGACTGACTGTGGAAACCCCCCGAGCTCGGCCTTTGAACTTCGAAGCTCGCTCGGGATGAGTAGTTGTCATCTTAGGATTGGAGATAGGACCGAGAGTGTGACCACGGGAACGGGAGAGCTTGCGAATCTACGAACACTATAGCAGCTCAATAAACGAGATATCGTCGATCTTGTGAAAGACGGGGGAGTAGATCATTAGTGAAACAAGGGAAATTATTCATTAAGTTAGGTCGGATTAATCGTTTACCACCTGACCATTAAACCATATCCTCAACATAGCTCAATCTCTTACTCACTACAACTGGGCAAGGCTGCGTTGGTGGCATCTCCCCATTGACGCCATTCTGATCCCCCGTAGACTTCTCCCCGTAGATGCGATTTAGTTCCGCCTCGTTATGGCGGGGAAATTTTTCTTGTAGGCGAACTACAACCTCGACGGCCCTCTCATCTTCGATGACTTTCGGGTGACGCTGCGCAAAGTATCTTGCGTACCTGAACAGCGACCAGTAACAGCTGGCAACATTGACCCCAGTAAGAGCCATCTTGTAGGGCATCTGCAGTCTGTCAGCAAGATGTGGGCGAAGCTGGTGTGGATAAAATACTCACGTAGTAGAAGAGTAGGACACCATATCCAACCCTCTCCCTCTTTCGTCTGAGATGCACCTCGTTGAAGATGATGGCGTTTACCAAGTAAACTAGAATAGTGATACCCAGCAGCATTCCGCAAAACCAAGGCCTCACAATCATGGAGATGGGAAGGACGAATGGTGTCATGAGATAGAGCAGTGTTTCGTACACCTAGAAGACGTACGATGTCAGCTTGGACATCTTGAACCAGGTGGAATCGGGCATACCTCTTGAAACACAAAGATTTTCGTTCCAATTTCCCAAAATCCCAGCTTCCAGCTGCCTAGTATATAGGCCATGTTGTACCACACACCGTTGACAAAGAAGAAATTCCAGCGATGAAACCTCTGCTTGAAGACTGTCATCTCTCCAAAACCACCCCGGCTTCCACCAGAGCTGAAAAAGATGGCTGAAGGAGTCTCCGTCTCAACAAAGACAGAGGTGCACATCTGAATGCGACCTCCAAGCCTCCGGCAGCTGTGGCCCATGAACCAGTCCTCGGACACAGAGAAGCCAACATGGTCATGGAAAGTCTGGACGAGGAACTTTCGATCCCACAGAGAGATCGCGCCATGAGGAAACGTTGCACTACCGACCTTGCCGGCCAGGGCTCTTTGCAGACCCGAGATCTTATACTCGAGGTCCTGCGCCTGTTGGCAATATGTGCCCCTGGAGGAATCCGGCCCAACACTCTTGATGGCATAGCCAATGCACATGACCTTATCTCGAAGGCGATCGCCGACGATGGGAAAATTTGGGGGCAGAGCACAGTCGTCGTCGATGAGGAGCACATTTTTGAAATGCTTCGCCGCGTAGCATCCGACAAACTGGGCGACGATCTTAGAGCCAACTGGAGACCAGATATGGTTCACTCCATAAGGCTTGCAGACATCTTCCGTATTGTCCAGAGGCTGAGGAGAGTTTCCGTTGGCGATGACAAAGATGTTCTGAGCTGGAAAGATATTGACAGCTGCTTCGAGGGTTGGTCCAATGATATTGGCGGCTTTGTAGCAGGGGATGAGCAGCGCCGTCTCGCGAATCGACTGATCAGTGCCCGTGGAGTGTTCAACGGGAGGAGGCTCGGGTTCGAAGAGGACAAATAGAGGGGCAAATGCGTATCTGAAAAGATGTTAGCTCATACATGAACATGTATCTTCCAAGAGTTTATGCGACTTACAAGGCAGCTACACCAATCAAGATTGTATAACCCCCAGCGACGATCATCTTCTCCTGAACAGCATAGAAGAGCCACCAGACAGCTCCACGCCAAATAGGCATGCCGACCAGGACAAAGTAGATAAAGCAGAGAAGGAGGATATAGACGGTATACTCAAAGGCGATCTGAGTCCACTTTTGGCGCTTGATCTTTTCTCCACGGACCTTGGCCTTCTCGTAGACCTCATAGATACTGCCCCTCCTCGCACTCCGTTTGGAGAGGGCGCGGCTCAGCGATCTGGCCAAGCCACTTGTGTTATGAGCTGGGGGCGGAGCGAGTGGTAAAGGGGGAAGATCGCAAGGGGCTGGAAGGATTGAGTCGTCTTGTGATCCCGGTGCGTTGATATCGAGGTAAGGGTTCGTGAAGCCATAGAAAGAGGGTGTGACTGGTGACGGCACGCGAGGTCCATCTTCAATTCTGAAGCTGCCTTCTCGGATGATGGAAGGCAAGCTGGAGCTGCGGTTCAGCCTCCTTCTGCCAGGTCCAGGTCCTGAGGTCCATTTGACCTCGGCGGTGCGAACGACGCTGAGTGAACGGGAGAGACCTCCACTCACAGAGGCTCGCCTTACGACGACGGACCGGGGCAGCGACTCGAGGTGTGTCTGTTGTTGCCTATCATTTGGCTGTAGGCTCTGGCCACTGACGGCGTTTTGGATGAGACCATTGGGGATGGCGAACTGCTTCACGGGGGGCGGCGAGTCGAGATGCATCTTATGGGATACAAGTCAATAGGCTTGCAGTTATATAAAGAGTGAATAAGAACGACTGACTGCCTCACATAGAGGACAATGCGAAAATGCAACAACGAGCGACGGGTTCGAAACAACAAACAGCAACAAGCATCTGGCCTGGGACTCACTCCCGGCGAGAGCATGCTCTATATTGAGTCTCAGAGCTCTCGGAAACATCTCGACCAGGGATCATGGAAGATCCCGCCGTCCTCCCGCTCCCCATTTAGCGCAGTGCATCCGGTTGCGCCGAAATGAGGTTATCACCACGTCCAAGCTGAGCCCAGAACCAGGAGAGGCAAGGCAAGCTGCCAAGAGGACGTTTGTTCGTATTATGACGCCCTTGAACCTGGCTCTTCCCTCAACGCAGATGCAATCATGATTCGAGTCTTCTCAGCACCAGTCGCATCATGGTCTAAGTTGCTGGATCCCATCTCCACTGTTTCGCGGGTATCGAGGTGGATTGGCGTCGGGCGAACCCGAGGTCGTATCGTCAAAGTCAAAACATGACATAACTTTTCCCGGGTTAGATGCAACATCTTGTCAGGATCAATACCGGGCCTGTGTTTGGCTCAATGCACTGCCCCCTCTGCTGTTGCCTCCAGGAACAGGTAAAGAGGGCGCTCAGGCTGTCTCGACGGCCGCAGACAGACAAAACACTCTGGTGGAGCCCCCAACAAGCTTGTCTTCGGCTCCGGAGTTCTGTTTGGCGCTCTATTTCGGATCTGGATTATAGGGGTAAACGCTGGAGAGCATGTGGGATCCGATGTGGCTGCTCACAGGATGAACGTGCCTGAAGTTGGGACTGGGGTGTCTCCTGAAGTTGACGGTGTTGTCGCACATGGATCCCATGAGTTGCTATTACCGGCCCGCCACGGGTTCCAAAAAGAGCACAGGCTGCGAATAAATCCCGTAGGTAAGATTTTTATCCAGACCCCTGGAACTCTCCACAAGTGCCTCGTTCTCAGGGCGTCTCACGCACGCTCCGAGATGCAGAATCCGTTGCTTGGCTGTGGGTTTGCGGCCACTCCTCTTGCCCCAGCGCTTTATTTAGATCGTACGAGATTCTGAGAGGAGCAGAGGTGTTGTGTCCTCGTTCAGAGCATCTCAAAAATAGCAGTCCAAGGAAGACGGACCTCCGCAAGGCGGAATGTACCGCTCTTTCATAACCAGCAAGCCAGTTGGCAGGATCGCTGACGTGTCGGCCACGCAGAGTAATATCTGTCAGCTTGGGAATGGGATTGGGCAAAGGAACAGGGACGTTGGTCAGTGTGCTATGTATCGAGATTACCACGGTCAGCCAAGACGTGAATAAGTGAAGTTATCCAAACAAACACTAAATAGGCTGCCGTTAGCCTCATGGCACCACCACCCAAGCCATCTCTCTAAGGTGCCCGGCAGATGGAAAGTGACGCAATATCAGTCGTCGTCAGCAAGGATGACACAAAGCCCTGGCCTCTTTGACGCACAAAGGTACCGCTTTTCAGGTGGCTGTTAGACACGAACGGGTCTCATCCCATCACCTTGGCCCTCCACTTTTCCACTTTTAACCGCGTGAATATATTTCGGACAGAGCATCTGAGTGGTTGTCACGCAGGTTATGGGGATGCCAAGGGGACTAAAATTCGCCGGTACGAGTTAGATGCGGCAGAGGCATGGCAACGTTGCCTGCCCACTTGCCGGCTGGAGAAACAAGATTTTTCGCATGTTTCACATGATGTTTATTGTTTGCGTAAGATAAACATAACTTGAGTTGAAGATTGTCAGTCGACGAGGAGGATATTCACAAAGAGTTGCGGTGATCCCGCTGGGGATAGCCTGTAGCTAACAGATGCCGATGCAAGATTTGTACAGGGGGAATTGAGATCGAGCGTCGATGACCTCCCGTTGGCAATGCAAGCCGTTCAATAAATAAATCTACCCTACATGAATGCATGTGTTTCCTGTCGTGTAATACAATTAAGTAAAAATAACGCGCCCGGATCAGAAGACGGAGGAAACAAATCCCTCCGGCCTACCCGGTAGCATCGTGGTCAAGATCGAGATGTGTTCTTCGATTCACAGTTTATATTCTAGATGCTTAGCTACTTAGCTAGGGTCGTCATGTACCTTGCAGCTTTGTCTGACCTTGCATCAGCCACATTGCTTGGCTTGACCCTGGCAAGAAACATGATGTTTAATGCCAGGCATTTTCTTTTGGGGTGATCGACATCAAGTAGAAGCTCACGTGTTTACATAATATCCCATTAAAAACGTAAAGAATGCTATTACAATGTTTGCACCCAGTTAACTAGCAACATCCCAGATCCACACGGTTCAGCAACCACTCGCCTCACCACTTGGGAATCGTAGCTGAGAAGTCTGGCTGAAACTTCTTCATATAGGTAGTGTCGTCTCGTTTCCGCAAGCCACAGTCAAGGTACTGTTGGTGAAGGTGTGCCAACTTCTTCCTGTCCAGTTCAACGCCTAGTCCTGGCAAAGAGGGCACAGTCACACCACCATCCGACCACTTCAAATTACCATCGACGATGACGTCCTCATCGCGACGCTTCCAAGGCCAGTGGGTATCGCAGGCGTAGTCGAGATTTGGGGTTGCAGATGCCAGGTGCGTCATGGCAGCCAGTGAGATGCCCAAGTGGCTGTTGGAATGCATCGAGAGACCCAGCTTCCAGGTCGCGCAGATGGAAGCCAAGGTTTGAGATTTGCGAAGACCGCCCCAGAAGTGATGATCGGAAAGAATCACTTGGACTGCATTCTGCTGAATGGAGGGGGCGAGATGGTCAAAGGCCACCACAGCCATGTTTGTAGCCAGCGGCATGGGTGCCCCTTTAGCCACAGCCGCCATGCCTTCGATTTCAGGGGCTGGGTCCTCCAAGTACTCGACAATACCGTCGAGCTCCTTGGCAACCCACTTGGATGTCTCGACAGTCCATGCAGCGTTGGGATCGAGTCTCAAGGGCAGGCCTGGGAATGCGGCATGCAGCGCCTTGACGGCTTCGACTTCCTGGGCAGGAGGGTAGACTCCTCCCTTGAGCTTGATCGCCTTGAAGCCATACTCGTCTATGATCTTCTTTGCTTGCTTCACTATCCCGGCAGGGTCCAATGCTGGACCGTACTCGTCGTCTTGATCGCCGGGGTGTCCTCCCCACTTGTAAAAGAGGTATGCCGAGTACTGGACATTGTCTCTTACACGTCCACCCAGCAAGTCGCTGACAGGCACTCCAGCCAGTTTGCCCTGGATGTCAAGGCAGGCAACTTCAAAGGGGGAGAAGACTTTGTCGACAACACTGGCGGTTGTTACCATGCCTGCCATGCCATCTCCTCCAGTGCTTGTGTCGTCCGTTAGAGACTCGACGCATTTCTTGTAGACGAGGTTTGTGCTGTGCACCGAGAGGCCCTTGATCTGTTGGGCGGCCTTCTGGAGGCGATTCAAATGAGTAGAGTCTCCGTAAGACTCACCCAAGCCGTAAAAGTCATCCGTGATGACCTCGATGATGCTGCGCAGTGCGAATGGCTCATGAACACCGACGCTGTTCAGCAGGGGCATGTCATGGAATGCCACCGGCGTGATGACAATGTCCTTGATAATACTGCGCTGAGACATGATTTCTTGAGTAAAGAAGAGTTGTAGAGTGCTTGGGTTGATGCATGGGAGCGTGAATGCTGGCGGATTGGCCAGACGTTAAAACGTGGTTCGACCTATTCTTGTCTTGGCCGGAAAATGATAACAATATCCCGCCTTTGACTGCCTCTTGCGGGGTAATGCACAACTCACCAGTTCGGTAATGCAGGTTATCACGGGAGTTAAAAAAGGCTCCGTTGGGTAGTATCCGTCTCTTAGTTTCCGTGTCATCTGCGCATGGCCGATGAAGGAAAAAGGACTCTTGAATCCGTTGGTGCTCCGATGTTGAAACCACGTATGCCGCACATGGCGGATACTGTAGCGGATAAAGCCATGATTGGATCATCATCCGCACGCCCGTCAACAGTGATCGACAGAGTGTGGCTGATCAACGGAGCCAAACTCACCTTCTCATCGACATTTCCGCCTCGGTGAAACCTCACCTCCAACCCCGCACTCTAGCATTCAACGGCCCACTTGGAATGGTTGCCAAGTCTGGGGTTTCCTGGGGTAGAGAGACGGCCGTGTACTGATGTTGAGTAGGGATATCTCCGGAGGGCTTCTGGCTATAATACCTAGCTTGGCCCCATCAATGGTGACGGACAGGCCACCAGCGACACATCCTCTATTCCATTCAACTTGAAGGCTCTGCAACGGCCCTTCTGAGAACCCACCACCATGGCTCCCAAGGGCTCAATCGAAAAGAGTGACGTTGACGTCATGGATAACAAACATGCTCACCTTGAGCTTGCGGCCGAGGCCATCGACATTGCCGGCTTTCGTGTGTTTGGCTTGGACCCAGAAGATGCTGAGTTCTACACAAACTACCCCGAGGAGAAGCGAAAGAAGGTCTTCCGAAAGGTAAATGTCGAGTCTCCGGAGCCAAGACTGCAGCGACTGACACACTATCAAGGTTGACGTACGACTTGTTCCCATGCTTGCCGCTCTGTACTTGATCTGTCATATCGACCGTGCCAACATTGGCAACGCAAAGATTGAGGGCATGGTTGAGGATTTGGGCATGTCGGGTGTGCAGTACAACACTGTTCTGTCTATCTGTGAGCGCCATTTCTACCCAAGTTAGTGATGTCTGGCCTGAAATACTGACCCCAGAATCACAGTCTTCATCCCCTACGTCCTCCTTGAAGTCCCTAGCAACATTCTCCTCAAGAAGTTCAAGCGCCCTTCCATGTACCTCGGCATCCTCACTTTCTGCTGGGGCATCATTATGACCTGCACAGGCTTGGTTCAGAACTTCGGCGGACTCATGGCTACACGCATCATGCTCGGCATTTTCGAGTTGGTACTCCCTGCAACCCCAATCCTTTCTGTGCTGACGCCTTGATCAACAGGGCAGGATTCTTCCCCGGTGCCATCTACCTCTGCTCGTATTGGTACATGCCCAAAGACCTGTCGGCTCGAATCTCATACTTTTACTGCGCAAGCGCCCTCTCTGGTGCCTTCTCCGGACTGCTGGCTGCGGGCATCGCCGAGATGGACGGTGTCGGTGGATACCAGGGTTGGAGATGGATCTTCATCCTTGAAGGTCTTGCCACCGTCGTGCTCGGTGTTTCTTGTTTCTTTCTGCTCATCGACACCCCTGCCTTGTCCACGCGCTGGCTCGAGCCCGAGGAGATTCGATACTTGGAGCTCTCCATGTTCATCAAGCAAGGAGGAGGTTTCCATGAGGAGAACAAGGTCCGGTGGAAGGATCTCAAGATGGTCCTCACAAACTGGAGGATTTACGTGCAGGCCTATTTCCTGCTCTGCCAGTCAGCTCTCTCTTACGGTAAGTCTGCCCTCGATGGGACTATGAAGATCCAAGTTAACTCTTTGGAACAGGTATCAAGTTCACCCTCCCAACTATCACCAAGGCCATGGGCTTCAGCAACACCACTGCCCAGCTTACCTCTGCTCCCCCATACGTCGCTGCGGCCATCTCGGCCATCGTCTTTGCCAAGTTTTCCGACCGCTTCTTCTGGAGAATGCCGTTCGTTGTCATCCCTATGGCAATCGTCACGACCGCCTACTCCATCATCATTTCCCTCGACGGAGCCCTCCAGGCTAAGAGGGGAGTGGCATACTTCTCGGTTGTCCTGGCTGTTATCGGTATTTACCCAATTCAAGCAGCAGCAGCATCTTGGAACGCGAACAACATTGCCCCTGCTTCTCGAAGAGCTATTGGCATTGCGCTCATGAACTGCGTCGGCAACGTGGGTGGTATCGTGGGCAGCTTCATGTACCTCGAGAAGGAGAAGCCCAAGTATCACACAGGTTTCGGTCTCAGTTTGGCCTTTGGAGCGAGCGGATTGATCGTCGCTCTCCTTCTTGAATGGAGCTACAAGGCTAAAAACGCAAAGAAGGCCAAGATCGCGGACGAGGCCAAGGCCAAGTACACTGAGGAGGAGTTGTTCGAGATGGGTGACAGGTCACCGCTGTTCAAGCATGTTCTGTGATGGACAGTGGCGAGGATGAGGTTGGCGGCGGTATGGTTTTACGACGGTGAGGCATGAGTGTCTGGGATATTCCAAGGCATCTGTTGAGAGGAAGGGAACTGGCGGTGATCTTTCATTGGTGTTGTATTTGTTATGCTGATTCTGACAATGGTGCTTCCTGTGAAGCCATTCAGACCTTCAGCCTATAGTCAACAGAAATGAGTAATTTATGACGAACGAATTGGGCCATTATAATGCAAATCCTGATATGAGTCCTGTTGTGTCCTGACTTGTGCTCCAACCCCTACAAGCCGCGTCGTGCCCTCCTCGAAAACCTCATGCCAAGGAGAAATGTTGGAGCCTTTCGTATTAATGTGCATATATCATCTCACACCGACAAATAGGAAAAGACAAGAGAGCCTAAAATAGCGGATTCACAGAATCATTCGTTCCAACAAAGGGCCCGGCCAAGACAAGGCGGTTCTGCTTGAAAAGACTACGAGGTCCGAAGGTCTCCTGATACGAATGTTCTGAACTACCAGAGATACGAAACCAGATCTTAAATATATTGCACCCTAAATAAATGAAACATGCTATGACTTGCTAGTCCTCACTGTCCCTAGTTGCCGTTTGTTACCCCATTGCTGTGACCATTCGTCACCTTGGGCTGCAATCCTGCCTCAATGTCCACCAAATCAGCAATTTGCGACTCAATGACTTTCTTCGCCGTATCCGAGGGCTCAGTATATGGTCTTCTGGGCTTCAGCTTCTCCTGGGCTCCTTTGATGCCCGCCGCCTTTGCAGTGTTGAGAGAAGCCGCATACTTGACGGACGAGATGCCAGCCTTGCAGGGTTGTTCCGCAAGCGCAGCTCTTTTGTGCAACTCCATGGCCTCTTGGTACTTGCCCTCCTTGTACAGGTTATAGATGTGCACAATGGTTCTGGGAAAGACATTGGCAAAGCCGGCAATGGTGCCCATTGAGCCAGCAGCCAGCCCCCCAATGAGGAAGTCTGACTGTCCTCCGAAGGTAGCGAATTTATCCGCTGGAAGCTCAGCGGCAAGACGTGTGATCTTGGCCACGGCGCCGCAGGTTAGCTTTACGCCAACAATGTTGCTATGCTTCTTCGCCAGGGCGGCAATGGTTGCCGAATCAAGGTCGATACCATTGCACACTGTAGGAAAGTTGTAGATGACGATAGGGAGTTGACTCTCCGCGGCAACGTCGTCGAAGAAGTTGTTGATGACCTCTGGTGTCGTTTGCTTGCCGAAGTAAGCTGGAGGTAGAAGGAGGACATAGTTGGCACCGGCTTCAGCCGCATCCGAGATGAACTCTAGGACTTGCTTCGTTGAGTGGCCTCCCACACCGGCCATGATGGGGTAAGACGGCCCGCATGCTGTTCGAGCTGTCTCTAGGAGAGTCTTGCGTTCTTCACGAGTGAGAAGGAACGTTTCTGCGTTGGTGCCTAGAACAACGAGTCCAGCAAGACCGGTCTTGGACAGATACGAGTAGTATTTCGCCTGCGAGTCCGTATCCAGCGTGTCGGTGCTATGATCGAAGAAGGTGATGGCAGGAGCCCAGACTCCGCTGGGGGGGACTTTGGGGAACGACATGCTGGCTGATTCGGATGCAAGGGAGCGTAACTATTGTAGAGAAGACCACACGCTAAGCTCTAGGAGAGGACAAGATACTTAAAGCCTTTTCGGCGAGGGGAACTAGGTATCCGTGTACCCGTTGGGTGCTCCGCTTCTTACAGCAGGGCTGTGTTACGCCCAGTCTGGCACCCGATTCTTGAGTTATAATCTTTGTCACATGCTTCACAACTGGCCCGACTCAATCTTTTTACTCAGCTGACTTCTCCGGTCCAATGTGTCTATCCTTGCTTTGCTTTCTTCGTTAACATGTCACAAGATGAGGTTCCTGTACGTTCTACATGACTGCTCAACTTGGACTTCTCAGGCCATTGTTTGCGGGAAATGCAACACCCGGCACAGGGTGGCTGCAAAGCGGCATTTCCGACGGGTATGTCATCGTTCTTTTCCGACGGGTGAGATGAGGAGCGCCGATCCCCCGCAACGCCCGCCAAGCGATGCAACATCAAGCCGTGTCTGCGTCACATTGCATGAGTCGTGGTCAGTTTAGAAAGGCTAGGTATCATGCACGACCTGACCATGATGGCATGTTGGTGTATTGCTGGACCTTCGCTGGAGGACCTCTCCACGCAGGGTCCTCAAGGAGGACTAAGATTTGGGCAAATATGTTCTTTTGCTTTTCCTATCTATTTTGCCAATACACACACATGCACTATGGACTTCTCACCATAGCGGCCTCATAAGACTCAAAAGTGTCAAATACACTCCGTACAGAAGAACATAGTTTGCAACTCAAGACTTCTGTCAAGCCCAGCGCCGCGTCATAGCTTAAAATTATTCGCACGATTTAGATTCTTTAAAGGCACTGTCGGTGTGCGAATGTATTGTTATCGGTTCACTGAGTTGCGATGGTGCGAGGATAGGACGATGGGCATATAATGGTATATTGGAACCGGTATATCAAGTCTATTGAACACTATCCATTGTCCTCGTCAACGAGAAAAAGCTCCCTTAATATATCTATCAAGACTTCTTATGCATAACCGTGGCAGCAGCTTGATGGTTGGGGAATATCAACGTATCAGCGATGACCACATTCTCTCTCCTTCCAGCAGCAAACACAACTGTCTCGGCGATATCATCCGGCGTCAATGGCTCACAACCTCTGTAGTATGATCAGAAACAGTTTCAAACAGTGGCGGAGCAGAAGGAATGAGGACTCACGCGTAGACGGCGTCGGCCTTGGACTTGTCGCCGTAGAACCTCACAACCGAGAACTCTGTCTCAACTTGGCCGGGGTCGATTCCGATCACACGGACCCGCTTGGAAATCAGCTCTTTGCGCAAGCTGTCAGTGAAAGATCGGACGGCTGCTTTTGTTGCGCAATAGATGCCACCGCCAACATAGGGCTCACGACCAGCGATCGAGCCGATGTTGATGATATCGCCAGCTCCCTCGCCGTTGTTGCGCTTCAACATGCCGGGGAGAATAGCCTGTGTCATGTTGATCAGGCCTGTCACATTTGTTGCAAACATGACGTTCATATCCTCTTCCACAATTTCGGGTGCCTTGGCCACTCCCTTGACAAGGCCTCTGTGTTGTTAGACTCATTAGCTGGTTATTCCATGCGCCTTTTTTAGGTCAGATACTCACGCATTGTTGACTAGGACATCTACTTGCTTGAACTCGGCAGGCAGTTTGTCCACGAATCCTCGCACCTCATCTGAATTGCTGACATCAAGCTGGACTGGCAGCACCTTGACACCGTCTCCCACTTCCTTTGCGATGTCGGCCGCGATGCTCTTGAGGCTGTCAACTCGACGAGCGGCCAGAATGAGCTTCAGGTCATTAGGGCTAGTGCGCGCAAACTCGAAGGCTGTAGAGCGCCCGATGCCGGATGAGGCACCAGTAATGAGGATCGTCTTGCCTTGAAGACGCTTGGAAACTGCAGATGCCATGGTGCGAGCTTGTGAGATTGAACAGGTAGTAGAGAGGGGTGGACCGGTCGGTTGATGAGAAATAAGGGATCCGATAGTGCCCAGTCACAATTGACAAGATTATTGACGGTGACAAGAGGGGATAGGCTAATGTACCTCTGAAATAGATTGCAATAACTACGATTCGTGGCAAGTTCCGTCCCACTTTGGTTGTTCTGGGCCTCGGTCACGGATTTGCATTCCGGGGTGCATATCCGTCGTTGGCTTTTCCGACGGATGGTGACAAATGATGGCATGACACGAGAGGGGAAGGACCGGAAACAGGCAGACAAATCCAACCTCATGGGACAGTGTGCACTGGATAGATATTGTAAGGCCGAGTAACCTGACTGGGCTACCTGCTCGGCGAAGGGCTTGATAATAACACCATCTCCGTTCCACCGATTGCTGGCTTATGGGGCGCTTAATTCTCTATGTGGTGATATCATTTATTTGAACTAGGTATTGAATGATCCCCGATCCCATTTAGTTAGATCCTGAACGTGTCGTCGTTGAGGAAAACGTCAAGGTTCCCCAGGCCTGAAGACACCATTGAAGCGAACTGATTCCAACCAGAGAAGTCCGTGAGGGTAGAGCCTGGCAAAGCGCTGAAGTCGAGGGCACCCTGTCCCATCAAGTCTGTGTAGGTCGTCTCATTGCTGGGGCTGCCATCCATCGGCAAACCAACAGTCTGGAAGCCAATATCCTGTAGTTGACTGTCAATTCCTTCGAGACTGTTGGTCGACGGGTTCATGCGGTTTATATGACGCAAGGCCTCAGCGCGTAGTTCCTCCAACACGAGGCAATAGCGCTCGAACAATGAGCCCTTCTCAGCAATGGCAGACATGTGGGACTGGCATCGGGTGGCGGCTGCGAAGTGGCTGCTGTACTCCTCGAATGGAGACGCCCATTTCTGGATGACGTAGATATAGAGAACCATTGCTGCGGTAAAGGCAAAGTATGCCGTGATCTGTAGCCAGTTAGCCATACATGCAGTAGGTAGTTAATCATCAAGCAAGACGAACCCAGAATGCGCGGAACATTTGACGACTATGTGTAATTTCATCAATCGTTTCTACCGTGTCCATGGCCGCTTTCAAGCACTGCTTCACACTCTCCTCAGTCTGTGAGTTCTCATTAGCAGGCCTCAACCCTTGCTGTGACACTCGTGCAAAGTTGTTGAGGACTGACTGCCTGTGGGTGAGAATGATAGCATGGTAAAAGGTCAAGTTTAGAACATTGCGCTGCCGCTGAAAGATTGGGACCAAAAGGGACGAGCTGAAAAAGTCGGCATCGAGAAATCGAGATAGCTCCGCTCGCCATTCGTCCAAGTCTTTGGAGATGTGGTCGGTTTCTTCTGCTCGGCGACTGGCTGACACGGGCTTGATAGAGTAGAGGGTGCGTAGTATCTTGCTAATGATACGAGCAAGTCTGTACAGTTAGTTTTTAGGCTTTCAAGTAGGCTTGTGATCATCTCACTTCATATGTGCAAGAGGAGCCAACATTATTGAGTAGCCCCTGTTGAGTGCGGACGTGCTGATGTGGTCTCTTGTGATCTCGTGGTCCTCAACACAAGCAGGGAGCTCCGTGTCAATATCATCGTCGTGGAAGGACCGCGGTCTACCCAAAGACATGCTGAGATACGTGTCCAAGGTGTATGCACACCAGAAGGTTCGACGGCGACTTTCGACTTCAACTTGACCAAGCCCACTTGTTGCACTAGGGCGCTTGTTCCTATTGAGGCCGATAGCAAGGGCTAGGCTGGTCACTGTACCAAACTGACTCCAGCAATGATTGACTCGGGATTGGGTCAGGAGGTAGTAGCATTGTAGCAAGCGGGCTTGAACACTGGTGAGCCGTATCGAGCCACTCTCCTTTGAGAGCTGGTGTTCTGCCGCAAGATAATAACGGGAACTGTGATTGATGGTCTTAGCGATTTCTCTCATTCATGTGGGATGATGTACTCACCTTAGATCAGATGGGCCAGGCCTATCGCCCTCAGGCATGTAAACCCTGGCATGGGCAAACACCATGAAGAGCAACCCGACCTTGGCTGGGGCATTGCTCACATCATTCATAGTGCCCATGGTATCATAAAACTCGACGAACCACTCCTGAATCGTTGGACGATGTAGGAAACGATGTGTTGGCATTGCAAAGTCAAAGTATCGATCAATCAAGCGCTGGGCGTCGTCTCTGGGGAGCATCATGCAAAAGGACGGATCAAAATCGGGAGGATGGAGAGGAGCATCGCCAAATGTGAAGATGCTTCCTGGTAACGAGAACGATATGGCCTGATGGAGACGCTTTTGAACTCTTAGCAGAAAGGAAACGCCAGAGGCAGGACCGATATAGTGTCCCTGTAGATCCTCCTGAGACGGCTCTGGAGAGTGTTGCAAAGATGCCGCTGGGGGCGCTTCATCAGGAGGCATGAGACTATTGGATGCGATGTTATAGTTCTGCAAGCCTGTAGGAGGATCTGTTGCTTCCGTGCTGGGTGTTACCGCCTGTTGTGCTGAGACTGAAGGACTCTCACCAGAGTCCAAGTGAGGCGAGGCTGGTATCGTGATGGTTCCATGATCAACGTCTGATGCTGGGGGAATGGCGGGCACTCGGCCTCTTGCATAGGCAGAGTCAAATGTGCAACGAGCCTTGGCCCGCAAGCAAAACTCGCATGGTTGAATGCCATTGCATTTAATTTTCCGCCTAGAAGAAACACCACTGATTAGCCATCCAGTCACTGAAATATATCCAAGGTGGCTATACTTTTTGCAACGATCGCAGGCCCGGGTTACTCTCACTCTCTCGCTGTTCCTTTTCCGCCTCCTCAAGACTCGCGTGGTCTCACCAGTTGGGACCGGCAGTAGTTGACGCTCTGAAGCCATTTGGTACTGATTTCGACCAACCCCAGACAAGAGAAGACGTCGCCGAGAGCAAGGTTTCAACGGAAAAGTCCAGATAAGGAAGGGACTGAAACGAGAAAAGATGGTGATGGGTGGGAGATGCTGACGGAAAAGCAGCTGGCGCGGGGGGAAATAAAGCCGAGGTTGGAGTTGTTCCCGTGGGGGAATTGTTTTCCGCCCCATGAATGGACTACGCCTAAAATGACATCGCTGACTGTACACCTTGTCCATTGAGAATTACTCTGGGTACCTTAAGGAAGCCTCGAAGTAATCATCACTGATTGTGCCCAGCCATCTCGCTGCGTCGAGTATGAACAAGTACTAACTACCTAGATTGGCTAGAATGCTGACTAGAGGGCTGACCAACGAGAGGCATATGACAGCAACAACGGGCCCAGTGACTTCAAACTATGAACTGTGGGCTCTGCAGCTTAGCTAACATGAGTGTCGACCTTGTGGCAGTGGGCTGAGTACCGGCCACATGCCGACTTTACAGAGGCCATGGCAGATGCTGTAAGTGACGGCCTAGCATGTCTGTTTCTCCCCCTAACTGCTTACCTATAGTATTTCGCAGGAAATTGGCTACCAGCGCCGTGTTGGCCCCTTTGAGCTGGCCTACAAAGCTCGCCCAGGCCACCGTAAAATCCTGGCCTTGTTTCTCGTCAATCCCATGAACCCATCGTCTCAGCAGCAAATAACCCTCCCCAACAACAGGACTGGTGCTTTGAAAAGGTCAGAGATTCTCCACTGGTGAATACTCTACCGCCTGAGGTCCGAGGTCAGATCAATAGGAACGTCGACTTTCCAATCAGCAAAAAGGCTGCCAAACAGACTCGTGAGGAGTTGATATTTGAACAGTCAGCGCTCAACAAGAAGATGGATAAAGTCTGGAGAATGTCGGAGTGGGGCTTTCGCGATATTTAAAGTATTGCTTGGGAGTAATGGTTCTTGCAAATGTCTGCATGCCGGGATGAATTCATCGGAACCATGAGACTTGATTGTCGGGGGGTTTCCAAGTCCACCATCTCGGCCATTCAGCCACAAACTTGAAGTTCTTAAAGTTGAGGATCCCAGGCAACCCTATTCAAACTGACCAAGAGAGATGGAGGGAAAAGAGGCCAGAGAGAACATGGCAACAGTAATTTGCAGCCATAGTCGACTTGTTTCCTGATCCTCCAACTCCGCTTTCGAGTGAGTACCTTCTCACGCTCTCGACAACGACTGCCCTTTCAGGCGTAATTAACTAGCCAATCCCAGCCTGTAGCGAAGGACAGTACCTGCTGATGGCGCAAGAATGGGGGCCTCCCACTTTCCCCGCACTTTGATAGCGTCGCCATCTCGGCTGTCGGCGGATCTTGGCTGGAGGATCATCTCGGGCTCTCGGCCTTGATGTCACCAAGCCCGAAAGGTTCTGTCGGAGAGCTCCGGACGAGTTCGAGATAATCTTGGAATAGTTGCTTGATCATCTTAAATTGCTTCAAAGTTATTTATTTGCCCCAAGATTGCGGAGTATTTAGCTTATTCAGATACCAAAGCATCTCCAGTCAGAACTTCAGTAATAACTCTGCTTCTGCATTAGCATTAACTATTAAACCCGTCGTGGGTGAATTGCTTAATTAATCTCTATCTCACTTGATCTAGCTATGACGGTCTGACCCCTCTTTTAGGATAACGCTCTGCGCTAAACCTATTTAGGATATACTATATTACGTGACTCTTTATTATCTAGTCTGA
>JABFEX010000403.1:0-13855 GCA_013623515.1 Fusarium illudens | reverse complement strand
CCCCAGTGGTTTCCCCCGCCTTCACCCCGCAAACTAACCCGGGGTGAGCACAATCCCGACGCACTGGAGATGGCAGATCCACTCAGTGGCCACGAGTTTGTCAATGACTGGGCATTTTGCGCCAAGGTACTAAGCAAAGTTGGAGGCGATGGTACAAACATCAGGGTTGCCCGTCTTCCGAAGGGGTAACCGATGGGCGATCTGATCTGCAGCACTGCCAGTCAGACCTCAGCCTCATATTCGAGACTATAAGACGATCAAGAGCGACGACACGTTCTAGGTTCAAACACACCAGTTCTATACAAGTCTCTTCAGGCCCTTCCACCAAAACAAGTCCCTAATCCTACCCCTGCGCAATCATGGCCGTGGGCGCACAGACTGACCATGTTGACGTCCTTATCGTCGGCGCCGGACCTGCCGGGCTGATGATGGCGACATGGCTCGCCAAGTGCGGCGTCAAGACTCGCATTGTGGACAAGAGAGGAACAAAGGTACGCTCGTATTCTCTCCTGGCGCTTCAATACACTTTCTGACGAAAAGTGTCAGGTCTTCAATGGCCAAGCTGATGGCCTCCAATGTCGAACCCTGGAAATTTTTGACTCTTTTGGCTTCGCCCACCGAGCCTGGATCGAGTCCAACCACATGTTGGAAATCAGTCTTTGGAACCCCGATGAGAAGGGAGTGCTTCGAAGATCTTCACGCATCCCCGACACGATCC
The DNA here is from genome assembly GCA_013623515.1 of Fusarium illudens. NCBI lineage: Eukaryota > Fungi > Ascomycota > Sordariomycetes > Hypocreales > Nectriaceae > Fusarium > Fusarium illudens. The sequence continues at coordinate 13,137 of JABFEX010000403.1, read as the reverse complement.
CTGGTATCAGTCGTTTCCAGCAAGTCGTCCTCCACCAAGGCCGGATCGAGAGGTTCTTTCTCGACGCCATCAACGACTTCAGTGAAGGCAAGGTTTCAGTTGAACGTGGCGTCATCCCAACCAGTCTGGAGATTGACCCAAGTACGGTCGAGGATGCCGAAGCCTATCCCATCACTGTCAACCTGCGCCATATGAGTGAAGAAGAAGCCCGACCCAAGCAAACTGCAACGTCTGTCAATGGAACCGTCATCCAAGATGGTCTATTCCGCAGCAACCTCTCACCCGACGATACTGCCGAGATGCTCAAGGCAGCTGAGCTCAACCAAAAGGCCGACACGGTAGAGATTGTCAAGGCAAAGTACATGCTGGGAGCGGATGGTGCTCATTCATGGGTTCGCAGAGAGCTTGGCTTTAAGCTCGAGGGCGAGTCTACCGACTACATCTGGGGCGTCCTCGACATTGTGCCCATCACCGACTTCCCCGACATTCGTATGCGATGCGCCATCCACTCCGCCAGTTCTGGAAGTGTCATGGTGATTCCGAGAGAGAACAAGCTGGTCCGCCTGTACATCCAGCTCACCACGACGGAGAAGATTGGCGATCAGGATTCTCGGGCGGACCGCTCGTGGATCACGCCTGAGGTAATTCTTGAGTCTGCTCAGAAAATCATGGCGCCCTACAAGCTGTCTTACCGGAAGCTCGACTGGTGGACTGCGTATCAGATTGGTCAGCGTGTGGGTTCAAGCTTCTCTGCTCACGACAGAGTATTCTTGGCTGGAGATGCTGTTCATACTCACAGGTTCGTCTTCAGGTCTGAAGTTTCCTTCACGTCTAGATTGCTAACAAACAATTGTGCAGCCCTAAAGCTGGCCAAGGCATGAATGTGAGCATGCAAGATTGTAAGATGACATGTCCCCTCCTATAAACAAATCTAATGATTCATAGCTTTCAATCTTGGATGGAAAATAGCAACAGTCGTCAAGGGACTTGCCAATCGCTCAATTCTCAAGACATACGAGTCTGAGAGGAAAGGCATTGCGAAAGCCCTGATCGACTTTGATCACAAGTTCTCGCGACTCTTTTCTGGTCGGCCAGCCAAGGACATCATGGATGAGGAAGGCATCAGTATGGACAAGTTCAAGGAGGCTTTTGAGAAGGGCAACATGTTTGCCAGCGGTATTGGTATGGCTACCCCTTGTCCATCCCAAGCACACAAACTAATGCGGTATTCCCATAGCTGTTGACTACGACCGAAGCACCATCGTCTCCAAGCCGGATCCAAACAACTCGGACTCCAACGCCGCCAACCTCCAAGCCCTTGCGTCCGAGGTCAAACTTGGCATGAGAATTCCGAGCGTCAAGGTTCTCAACCAGTCTGATGCCAGACCCTGGCACCTCCACGAGCTCCTTCGAAGCAATGGCACGTGGAGAGTCATTGTATTCCCGGGAAACGTCGACCAAGAACAACAGAAGAAGCGAATGAACAACCTCTGCGACAAGCTTTCGAGTACATCTTCATTTCTCAAACGTTTCACGCCCCCATCAGCAAGATACGACGCGGTTATCGAAGTCCTAACAGTGCATGCATCGAAGCGCCAGGATCATGAGATTTTCGACTTCCCAGAGGTTCTGCGACCATACGATGAGGTGGACGGCTGGGACTACAACAAGATCTTTGTGGATGATCAATCCTACCATGAGGGACATGGTCATCTCTATGAGACATTTGGCATCTCTCCCGACCAAGGGTGCGTAGTCATTCTCAGGCCGGATCAGTACGTGTCGTATGTCGGCGAGCTCGATGACTACGAGTCTCTTGATGGATTCTTTTCTTCGTTCCTGATACCACAAGGGGGGGCGAAGGAGGTAAAGGCTTAATGATGTGGAAGTAAAAAATGAGACAACTTTTTTCATCTATATTGAGTTCAACTTATTACTGCCCTTCACTGTTATGCTTGATCCATGAGTTAAGTCCACGTGCTTGTCCCTATCTACTTGTAACAAATTATATGAGCTCAAGAGTAAAAGCAAGTGAGGTGAACACTACAGAGTCAAGTCTGCTTTCCGTATCTTGGTGGACGTCATGTCTTACGTTTGAGGTAAGCTCATGGCTACTATTAAGAGCCGTCAGACACGGTCGTCAGTCGTAGAACGCAGAGTTAGTTAGAAGTTAGAGCTTACCACTCTGTTGTTCACATGGTAGTTTTAGTTATAAGCCAGCTTACGAAGCCGTCCAACCTAGATGTCGATATGATTGATGAGATACTTGGCGTTCATTGACATTATGAGGCACTGCCCACCAATTACCCATCTTGCCCAAGTCTAGGGTAGTCCACAGCAACGGAAAAAAAAAGAAAACCGCTAATTACTTAATGAGACCAGACTAGTATGCACCTCGAAAACACGATGGGTGTATGGGGTATATATTTGTAATGCTAAAGATGATTGGTCTTGTATAATGGTGATGAGGACATTATGGGTGGCGTTCATTTCATGTGGAACTGAGGTATAGAAAAAGGGGGAAGAATGGGAGCGAGAATGCAAGTTCAGCTCATTAAAAGTCACGAATGAGGCAAGATGAATTGGGCAATTGCGCTCACCTTGTCGCGTAGTGTGGATGAGATACAATAACTTAGCTGTGGACAAAATGTGACGTATTAGGTAATGCGTGAAACGCCCATCAGGGTCAAATCCATCTTCCCCTCACTGTAATTATTACTACGAGAACAGTGAGTAAGCTTGACTTTGCTCCTCCATACCGCGTGTTTGTTGGGACGTTTTTTGGAGGGGCGCTGCATGGCGTCTTAGCGGCATGGGGCGGGTGGTCTCGGCATCCGGGGTCAGTAGGCGAAATTATGGAGAAATTTCGGCCACGTGACCGGTTCCCGGACTATCACCCGACTCCATTCGGAGCCGGGACCGAAGAACCATGCAGAATAAGCAGCCTTCATTGGCTGGCTGAACAATATTCCGGCGCCACAAAGCCCCAACGGCGGCTGCGGCCAATAGGCATCGCCCTGTTGGAAATGTGCCGTGACACTCCGAATGGCTTATCTCTGTGATATAATTCCAAGATAAGTTATCGAAAACTGTCATCAGCTTCGAAACGGTCAATTCACACACCTGCAATGAATAGTGCGGGGATGCGGCGGCTTTCGCTGCTGCAGGCGTCCGGGCGACGCGTCTTGCCATCTGGATCCCTTGCTACAACAGCCAGAAGATGGCCAATTGCGCCCACACCAGCAGCTTCCTCTCTCTTTCGCGTTCCAAGGGCGAGGCCATTGAGCATCACCACTCCACACAGAAGTGAAAATCAGGACGATGAGCAAACGGGCTCATACAGCGAGGCTGACCACGAACATGCCGTCATTTCAACATTCGACCTCTTCTCTATCGGCATCGGCCCCTCTTCCTCTCACACTGTTGGACCCATGCGCGCAGGAAATATCTTTGTCAACGATTTGGTTGAGGCCAATCTTTTGCACAAGGTCAACAAGATTCGCGTCTCCATCTATGGAAGTCTTGCATTGACTGGCGAGGGCCACATGACGCCTTCTGCTCTCCTCCTTGGTCTAGAGGGTGCGGATGTCGAGACTGTCGACACGGGTTATGTGCCCACGCGATTCACCGACATCAAAGACACCAAGAAGCTCCATCTGGGCCGTTGGCTTGCGAAAGATGGCGCCAAGGGGAAGGAGATAGACTTCGACTACGAACGCGAATTTGTCTGGGAATGGGGTCGCAAGCTGCCCATGCACAGCAATGGCATGCGCTTCACCGTCTTTGACAAAGAGGGTTACGTATTGGCTACCAACGACATGTTCAGTGTTGGCGGTGGCTTTGTCGTCAATGGCGCGCTCTCGATAGCGCCGGAACAAACCCTGTCACCCAATGCTCCAGCTCAGCTCGAAGCGTCCGATTCGCAGGCGGAACCGGCCGGAAGGCATCCAGCTGACTTGGCCGAGAATATGTACTACAAGGAGATTCGGCGATCCGACGCCGCCGGAGATCGCAAGACTGGTACCGAGATCAAGCCCGTTGATGATGCCGCTGCTGAGCCGGCCGTCCTTCTCGGGGATGACTCGGCAAACACCTCCGAGGCGACGAGAGACATTTCGACAGATGTCAAGTCCGAGACCAAGAGTACCAGCTCTTCTCCGCATCCACGGTATGCGTTCCGGGACGCCGCTAGCTTACTATCACTATGCCGGAAGCACAACCTCACCATTGCGCAACTGGTGTATGAGAATGAGAAGAGCCTCGGCTACACAGATGAGGATATCTACCGGAAGCTGTTCAAGATTTGGGGCGTCATGGATGCCAGCATCCTTGAGAGTGTTCAGGCACCACCAGGCTCGAAGTTGCCCGGCTCTCTCAAGCTCCATCGACGAGCACCGGCACTGTACCAGCGGTTGACGAGGGGCCTGTATCCTGCCTCTGCCAGTAACACCACAGCGGCCCGCCTCCAAAGCAAGTTTTCCTCGCCCGAGCCAGAGGAGAGCGATGACGGAGAATCATTATCCTCGACAGCTTTGTCCAAGGCAACTTCTTCATCCAATGTTCCGGAACAAGTGAAGGCTATGGGCGTTCGCAAACGCCAACCTCCTCGCATTCACGGCTCATTGGACCATCCAATTGCCCCGTCCCCATCACGCCGGACTACATTCCCGACCATGGACTACTTGGCTGTGTATGCCATTGCTGTAAACGAGACCAATGCTGGCGGTGGCCGAATCGTGACGGCTCCCACCAACGGTGCTGCAGGCATCATCCCCGCTGTTCTCAAGTACACGATCGAGTTCATCAGCGATGATCTGGAGCGAGACATCCCCACGTTCCTGCTCACAGCTGCTGCGATCGGCATGCTGTACAAGCGCGGAGCTACCATCTCGGCTGCCGAAGGTGGATGTATGGCTGAGGTGGGCGTAGCTTGCTCCATGGCCGCCGGTGCGTTTGCTGCCTGCATGGGTGCAAGCCCCGAGACGATCGAGCAAGCTGCCGAGATTGGCATCGAACACAACCTTGGATTGACCTGCGACCCCATCGGTGGGCTTGTCCAGGCTCCCTGCATTGAGCGAAACGCACTGGGAGCCACAAAGGCCATCTCGAGTGCCAACTTGGCTCTCAGCAGCGAAACTGGAACACAGCGAGTGAGGCTCGACGATGCCATCCGGGCCATGAGGCTTACAGCCAAGGGAATGAGAAACGAATTCAAGGAGACGAGTCTGAGCGGGTTGGCAACGAGTGTGCACATTAATATTCCTGTCAGCGTGCCTGACTGTTAGAGATTTCATTGCGCGATGCTTAAAAGAACTGGGAATTTGCTGCAGGATCATGTTATCTGTGACTTTGCATGCTCGATAGACCTGGTTGAACTGGTTCAAAATCGGACTTTGAGTCAGATGTGAAGGCATGACTGTGTTCTTTGCCATCGTGCCCGGCATTTTGTCTATCAGACGGAAACTCACCAAGGGAATATTAAGACCGGGCAATAGACTACCATGCTTTCCAGTCACAGTTCTGTTAGAGATATAGCCTATGGCACCCCAAGTCAATGTCAACGCGCACAAACCATGAATGAGCCTCCCCAAGCCGCCTAGATGGAAACTAACCCCAGGTAAGACTCTGGGTATGCTGCGTGTTATTCTCAGGTTTCATTATAGCAATGCCAAAGTTAAAGACCTCGCCAATAACCTTTTGGGATTGAATGTGGTCGCTGTTCTCAGGCCTCCATGCGCGGTCATTGTCAGATTATCTCAAATAGCCACTGGCATGAAGTATGAACACCATGGTCCCGACGACACAAAAGGTCATGTCCTGTCTCAATCTTCCACTTGACGAGTAGCCAGTCTGCTTCTAGAACTCCACCACTTACTTCTTCGCTATCATCCGCAGTACAAGATCCAACACATTCTCCCCCTTCTCGGTTTGACCTGTTAGATCCGCTCCCGCCTTCACCAGAATTCGAAGAATCTCCATGTTCCCCTTTTCAGCAGCCATCATTACCAGCGTACGTCCATCATGGTGCCAGCGGTAGTTTATGTCTCCACCGTGCTGGACGAGTAACCTGAATAGCTCCGGGTTTCCGCAGTACAATGCCCAGTACATGGCATTGCGACCGTCCTTACCAGCATGATTCGGATCGGCACCCGCCTCTAGAAGCTTGGTGGCCACATCGAGGAAATGGCGGGCACAAGTACCGACCAGTGCGATTTCACCTATTGCGAAGTTAGTAAACGCTGGGAGTTTCCATCTTGGGCGAACCTACGATTAGTTGTGCTGAGGACATGGTTCGGGTCCGCTCCCAGTTCCAATAACAAGCTGGTCATGTCGAGATTGTTCATGACTCTTGCTGCTACTAGTAGTGGTGTGGCTCCCCTAATTATGGATTTTTGCAACGCTTGTTGCTTTGGCAAGCTGGGATCCAGTTTCTGGAACGTGCTTCCAGGAAGCCACTCGTTTAGATCGGCGCCATGTTGCGAGAGAATTCTCAGAGAGGGGACATTCTCATGCACCAATGCGTAGAGCAAGAGCGACAATCCTGTATGGGTACTGTTAGCTTTCCCGGTTTTCAAGACCACCTCAAAGTTCACTTACCGTTCTCGTCCTTCAACTTGGGGTCAAACCCTGACTCAAAAAGAACCTTGAGGGTCTTGGTATCCCCTGAGCGAATTGCTGGATGAATAAGAGAGCATTGCTCTGACGGCTTGAGTGTCCTAGAAAGGGCTTGGAAAAGACCAGTTCGCCCAGGTATTTCTCCTTCTCTGGCCGCCAATCGCTTCAGCTCCTCTAGAGAGTCACTGGTGTCGCACCCACTGCCGACAAGGAGCCCAGCAAACTCATAAGAGGGCAATGACAAAGCTAATCGGAGTGGGCTTCGTAGGTGAAAGTCTTTGGTGTTGAGCTGGGCGCCGTTGTTGATGAGGAGTTCCCCCATGTCCACGTCGTTGTCAAAGGCGCAGTAGTGAAGAACCGTGAATCCTTGCTTGGACCTGCCTGCAAGTCCTACGCCCCTAGAAATGAGGGCACGGACAAATTGTTTGTTCTGGCTGCGGACGGCGTCAAGCATGGCTTCAGGGTTGTCCATGTTGAAAAGATCATCAGCGCCGTCTCCCTGGGTGTCGGGAATGCTTCAGTTGGTCAGCTCGACGCTGGCCTGTATGGTAGCTGTTTTGTACTTACCTAGCGGCTTCAATTCCTTGAGGAGGGTAGTCGATGCCGGGTGTCTGATGCATAAAGTTCCTCATTACAAAGCCGGCGTCACTCTGACCATCCCTTACAGAATCATTATCCACATCCTTCTCGATTTGCTTCCGGAATTCGTCTCCCTGAACGATGTCTTTGAAGTCGGACATGATTTTCTCATAGAGCTGGCCGATGTCGGATTTGATGTCGTCGAGCTTCTTTCCTTCAAGATAGCTGAATGCGTGTCAGCAGGAATATCCATGACCGCCAGTCTCGATTTCTAGGAATCTTACCCATGCAGGCTAGTTATCGTCAAGTGCAACCCTGCTTTTCCTTCACTGAGTCTTCCTCGCAGCTCACGAAGCTCACCCTTCTTCAGGTTCCACTCAACCATCTTGATGAGCTTCGACCCCCCTGATGCCTTCTTCACCAGAGGACTCAGGAAATTCCGAATGTCCTGCATGGACTTTTCGCAGCTCCCTAGTTGGCCCTTCAAGGCCTTGATCAACGCTGGGGCTTCGACATGTTGGTATTGCTCCGATAGCTCATGCGTTGTGTCTAGAACGGCAGCAAGATTGGCAACGTCGTCTTGGATGTGGCGGATGTCATCTGGGGCATCGCGGATGCCTTGGATGAGTGAGTTGAGCCGAAGCGCGACTGTCGCGGTGATTTGGATGATGCCGATGACACTTCCGACGATTCCAAGTGCCTCGGCCATGCTGGGGAGTTGTTTCTTCCTGGCAAGCCTGAATGTCCAGGTTGCTTGATCGACGTTGAGCTTGGAGTTGAAGCCGGGATTGACTGACGAACCTGTAAGGAATCATAGATGAAACGGTTCAGCCGACAACAGGAACGATTTATTGCCTCAGTGTCCGCACAGCTGAAAGAAGGCCACGTCCAGGCAAATAGACGCCTGGGGCTGTGCATTGGCGACGCCCTGCAAGGAATTGGGGAGGCCTGCAACCTTTGGGCGCTGGGATTGGTTGACTGCAGTCTCATCAACCCTGGAGACGTCACATTTCCACTGGTTTCTCCCCAGCCTGCATATCTTCCCATGTTAATCCCTGCCGTTGGCAAGTATCCGTAGGTATTCAGGCCTCCAGAGACAACTTGTCTCACCCTGTGGTAGCACGACGCCACCCCAGGCCATGGCAGTGTAACGAGCCTTGCGGAGTGCTGTAGATCTCAATCACTCTGGGGTGCACACTCTTTTATCCCGGATAGCCACCCATAGTGCGACAACGCTGTATCCGTATTTGATAAGAAAAGAGTGCCTAACTCTGGGATGAGAGACTTGCAGGTCTTTCCCTTAAAAGCGAGACCTCCCGCATTAAAGCTTACGACTCTTATCGCGTCTAGATTTATTGATATACCTAGCTGGGCTAATTGCCCAGGCTGAGCATGAAAACACTCTCTGAGGCCTCAATATCTACGGCACAGCCTCACATAGCCCTCTTCTTACTCATGCACAGCTATTCATTGCCCATCAGCAATCCGGGGGTCAAACATAAGCACTACTAACCAACGACATCCGATATTTTCTTATTTGGCTTCCTATCCTCCATTGGACGGAGAGTAGAGATGAGATGGCGGCCAGCCTGGGCACGATCAGCTTTCGTCCCTAGTGATCCCACGAAAATGAATGACGCACTCTGAAACATGGCGTCAAGCTAAACGGAAAGAAAAGCAAAAGACACCAGAACCTTGCGTGGCCTCTTTTCGACACGGCGGTCATCTACTTGTAGGGATCCAACATTTAATTTAAAGCCGACTGCATCTGTGTTATTCGTGGGCAAGCCGATAATATGGACGTAGTGAAGCAAGGATAGGAGACCCATAAGACCGCAGCCAATTCATATGCTCGTGGTCACACGCATGCTGGAAAGCCTATGGCAAACATGTTGGGGAAAATGGCTTGTTGGCAAATAAATATCATGGCCAATCAGCATTTGCCTACACGGGAGCTGAAAAATGCTGGGTGCAACCATTAAACGCCACGGCATCCCGCTTGCCAGGATGCATAATCCCCTCCTTGCAACCCATCCCTATCGCCCATGAACCATAAAACGATAGGGTTAGCTTGGACGTCAGCGAACTCGACGACGTAAAGAAAGATATCACTGTACTGATAACTAGTTCCACTTTGGAATATCCTACAAGATTATAGGGAAGCCCTTCGAACATGACCTAGCGAAGAATGTGGAGGGCGGTAGCCGTTGTGTAACCTTTGGTGGAGCTGGCTTATTTGATTGTGCAACCTACACTCCTACAGAATAGGTACCTTATGGCTACAGTAGCTCTGCCGTGTGTGATTTGTGACAGATGTGCCTTCTTTAATATGTTGTGCTCTCTTAACCATGGACTCATAAAAGGAGGCTGTGCCCAGAACCTCTATCTAACTTGCCACTCTCATCCATCAGTGAAGGCCTTGCTACCCATCCCCATCAATCAATATGGTACCTCTACCCGAGTCGTATGTCCCCAAGTCGGCACGACTGGTCAGAGAGATTAAAGAAAATGCGGGGGTGTATGCCGACATCCTTGACCATCTACCGTCGCCAGAGCAGAGAAACCGAGACGCATTAGAAGTTATCGACGCCAACCTCGAGGCGACAAGGACACAAGAGGAATTTGGATTCTACCACTCTGAGAGGGAACGACTCGAGCTTGACTATCAATCCAATCTGAAGGATGCGAGAGCAGAGTACCGCGACGACGCTAATCATATCGCCAGGAGCTTGGCCAAATCACTAAACTTCCTTCTCAAGGAAATTGCGTCTTGCATCACTGAGACTGTCCCCAATCCTACTCACACTGATCCCACCAGCGGGGATATTCAAGATGCAAGCCGAGAGACACCGGGAATGCGTACAACGCCGTTGCCTGAGAACAACCAAGGACATGGCACATCCGGAGCTTCCATCGTCGTTGCTGCCGATGGGGTTAGTGATATACTCCCGACAACCCTCCGTGATCTGAGTACTAATGATTTCAGTCATCCAACAAGAGAAGGGCAAGCTTCAGTGGCTCACCTACGGCGAAAAGACAACGAGTTTGGACAGAGAGGGTTGAGAATAGGACGATACCCTTCAACGCAGTCTTCCAAAATGGCAATGCCCCCATCAAGCGCGTCATTGTACAATGGCCTCCGGGTGACGGCAAGTGGTACATCATCCGATGCGAGATGCACAACCTCGAGTTCAAAGGACAAGGACATCCCCTCAGATCGGGAGCAATGCACATCTGCACGAAAACGCACAACAGAGCGACACGGGAATATGAATCAGTCGTCCGGCTGATGGGGTATGAGGTTCTCGATTGTGATAAGGCCCTCGCCGAGCAGAACAACGCTGTGGCCAGAGAGGCGCTCAAGATCAGTAAAAAGCCTCGTGCTCCTGACAGCATCACTGTGGCCCCCACGGCTTGCAGCTCAAGGGGCCGCCGGACCACCCACGGAATTACCGACCCGACACCTGGACAAGTCTATCTCGCCTACCAAAGCGGCCCGAGGAAATGGAACCCAGCCCTCCTTCTCCCGTTCGAGAACCTCGATGTGGTGGGCGTGCCAGGGTCGATCGAAAGCCTGGGGCTGCTCAAGGGCCTCCCACCATGCTACGGCTACGATTTCTTGACCAAGACGCTTCAGTGGGGTAAAGGATATGACGATGGCGGGCAATGGATCTCGAAGCGAGAGTTCCCTGTCCTGTTCTTCAATGACTCGCGCTTTCCTGACGTTGCCTGGGTTGCTGCTAAGGATTTACAACCCTGCGAGACATCACTGTTGGAGTCTGGTACGAGTCGGACGCGGGTCTTTCGCTTTTTGGCGTTTCGAGACGGTATAGACCCACGAGATGTGGAGGAGGAGCCTGAAAGAGGGCATTCTGAAAGGCTGAAAAGTAAGTAATCTCGAGACAACAACACTTGCAGCTGATGGATGAACATGAACATTGCTAACGTCGACGCCGTCGCCAAACAGCCCCACGAAGCAAGTCCCCCAAGCCTTCGACCTCGCAGTCTCTTTTCCCGTGGACGTCAGAGTCCGGGATTGCAGCACCCATAGTGATCGATCTGACTGGCGAAGACTGGTCATCAGCCCAAGGCTCGGCATCGGATATGGATACCGCACCGTGCCAGGAACAGCCAGTGGTTTTGGATACAGACCCTACGACTGTGAATGACTCACTTCAAGGAGAATCTGGAGAGATTGATGAAAGCGCAAGCCCGGATACCACGCCGCGTCAAGAACAACCAGTGGCTTTAGTTATGGGTACAGAGCTTGCGGCTCCAAATATTTCACTTCAAGGAGCATCTAAAGAGGTTAACCAAGGCGCAAGCCAGTTACCGGCCACTGACAGCCTGACGATAGAGGTATCGCCACCTGCGGTGGATGAGGAGGTTGATTTGCCAGTATTCGATCAGGAAGACACCCCTGGCTTTCAACCATCACCTTCAATGACATCAGAGGCAATTCAACTGGCACAAATGGCATACACCATGGTACACAGCGGGGTCAACAACACTGAGCCTCAACTTCCGCCGAGGCAGACAGATACAGCACAGGTCTTGCAACATTCTCGCCCAGAGAGGTCACAGGGGGTAGCCCACTATGCGCAGCACCCGCTCAATCTCAATGGGGACGAGAGACCCCGGGCCTTGGCTCCTGAAAGTCGAGACATGCCGAGCCATATGTATCCAGCCCATCCAGCCCATCCAGCCCATCCAGTTTATCCAGCCCATCCCGGCCCTCAGCCACAGAGCATGTGTTCAGGTCCGGGGCGGCTACCTGGGCCCAGTGCCCAAACGAACCAACTAGCAACCTTCCCCGGACGGTTGCCATCCATTAGCAACCTACTTGAGCCTCCTCAATCGGCTGGATATAGTCATTATGGGCCCGGAAGAGTGATTCGGTCCCCCATGGTGCCCCACAGTCCATACGCTCCGGGACCACCAATCCATCACAACCAGCACACAGGTGCAATGCATCCTCACCTCTCACCTCCTCCGAGCGCTTTCCGTACCAGGGACTGGCTTTCATGCTTCAGCCAACACGTGGCGGAGCACCTCCAATTGGCGAGCAGATCCCCTGCTCAAGCAAATCCCAGGGACTTCATGGACCATCAGGGGCACTTGAAATGTCCCTTTTGCAGGATTACTGTCGTCGAGCTTGAGCATTTCAATCAACATCTGCGGTACCCATGTCGAAGCATTCCATATGAGCGAGCAGGTTTGGGCATGCCCGTTGCTTATCTAGTCGCCTAGGTCCTACCAAGGCACCCAGAACGCGCTACTCATGCTTTTGACCATGTGGCTTACTATTCTACTTGAAGAAACAATAGGGAATTATTTTAGAGATTTAAAGTCGTGCCTTTGTTGGTCGGGATATGAATAGCTCTCGTTACGGCTCTTGGAAGATTTAGCTTTCATGGGCAGGAGTTGATAGCGCCATGCTGTCTCGAGGAACTCTGCTACTGTGTCATTCTATATCTCGAAAACTATCGTTGAATAGACAGATAACAAGTAATACCTGGCAGGCTACCCCCAAGAGGAAGCCAGGGCGCAACACACCTACATAGTTACAAGCAGATCGCCTACCGACCTATGTGTACGCTTTCTTTGCTATCCACAATGATAGCTCGATAAAATGTGTAGAATTCGTAAGCCTCTTGTAGCTAAGGGCAGCGCAACAACGGAAGAAAGACGCGAGGAGATACGCACCAATCTTCCTCAGTCTTGGGTCGGACAGATACGTGTGGATTGATGGCTTCATTGCGTGGTGGGTAGTTATACTTCACGCTCATTATATATAGCATTGGAAATTGGGGCCCATCCTTACTACATAGGGTGGACGCATTCACTTCCGTTCATGTTTTCAATAGAGCTGCTGGATTGACAATGGGCGTCCTAACTTTAGCTTGCGGACACTATCTATCAGCGTAGTTATCCCATTAAGGG
>JABFEX010000401.1:0-29552 GCA_013623515.1 Fusarium illudens | reverse complement strand
AGTGGAGGGAGGGCGTGGATAAGAAGAGAGAGGACAGGACGGGAGGAGGTCAGCCCAGGGCATTAAGAGGTCGACCCAGGACGCCCAGATGCAGGGACGGGGACGAGGATTTCAGCACCGAAAAGCCCCCAAATTTCGGTGGATTCCAGAAGCTGGAACACCTGAGCCGTCACCCAACCCACCAAGTGGACGCGTCGGTCTTATTCATGGAGGCTTCTTCCGTCCATGGAAGAGAGACTGGACGGACTCTCCATGAGAGCAAGCTCCAGTTCATCCAAGTGCCGCTGGCCGTGGAGAGCCCGCGAAGTGGAGAGATGGGTGCGGGGGAGACGTCTTCAAGGCTCCGCTAATACGCCGAGCTCGCCGTTTCTTGGACCTCGACCCGACGTCTCTTTTTCCCCTCCGGTCGGCAGGTCCTGGTAGATTTGGGCCCCAATGCCATCATCCTCTGCTGCAAATCTTGCCCTCCGGCAGCAAGGTTTCGGTCAGGCCATGCATGATCTCGCTGAGCCCAGGCTTGCGGTACAGGTGAGGGTATGTAACAAGCATGGATCCAAGATTGCAGAGTGCGCCGGGGAAGGAACCAGCTGCACGGGGGAGCCATGGGGCAAGACGATTGATTGATTGAATGGATGATGGATGGTGTGGGTGATGGTGGGTATGCGGCGGGAACATTGAGAGCTTGGACAGCCCCAGCCCCGGGGCAACATCCATGAAGTGGGAAACGGATGATGTGATGGCCAGTAAAGATCATGGACAAGAGAAAAAGCAAAGGAAATAGGTACACACTTACCACCAAGACGACGATAATAGCCACGCCTCTGAGAAACAATCCAGGCCACACACGTTTCCTCGCCTCGGCCGCTTCACCTCCATGTCCATGTCCATGTCTTGCCCCCATTCTCTTGACACCACACCGAGGCCGGGGCCCTTGCAGTCAAGTTCCCCTTCTCACGGTAACGGCGAACGGGTGTCCTGACTTGACCTCGTGCTCTTTTTCCACAGTCTGTCTGCCTGCCCTCCGGGGTGCCGAGGATGGGGCGGGAAACGTGCAAACAGGCGACCGACCGCGATCTCCCCAGATTCAGGCGTTACGTCGGCGTCTATCCGCGAACCCAGGGCATCACCGCCGCGACTCTGCAGCTTCGAGATCTTTCTCTTTCTCTTGGGAAACGGGCCGTCTCGTCCACGTCCTGCACCTGACGGAGAAACCTCCCGTCCACCCTGACTTACCTACCTGCCTATCAGGCACGAGACGCACACAGAGAGCGGCTTCGGCGCTGGGAAATCTCGTGAGTCTCGGGCTATGTGCTGTACCCGGGTTGGAACGACTTCCTCGAACGGTGTAGTTCCAGTAGCCAGGGCGCTCCGTGTGGTGGCTTCAGCCTCAAGGGACGCGGGCTGCACGCGCGACGCAAGGCACAAGCTGCAGAGCTCTTACCCCCCCGTATCCTCGGAAATGCCGGCGCCCGGAAGATGCCACACTCGTTCGTTCGAGAAGCAATTGGGTCACTGGACTTTCGGTCAGGCCTGGTTGGTTGCTTGCGATGTGCGTATGTAGCAGGTTGGAATCCGATGACAAGGCCCCTCGTAGAGAACAGGGTAAAATAGGTCGATTCTGGTCCTCGGCAGTGGCTGGTTTTTGGCCCCGATGACGGGGATCACGGATGGACAACCGGGCGACCTCGAAAGCCAAGAGAGATGGTGTTTTTCGCCCTTTCAAAGGCCCTTGGGTCTCTCGTAAGACGTCTGTCGTATTTGGCATTGGTGCAAAAGGAAGCAGAAACGACAGGAGAAGAAGAGAAGAGGCAGAGGCGCTATAGATGCGACTTCACTGCTAAGCTTCAGACTCCATTCCATGACACCGCTACTTTCTGCACGATCCTCAAAGAGGCGGTATACTTCTCACGAGCCAGGGCTGCATATCTACCTTGTCACGGATCTACTGTTGTTGGATGATGTGAATCTGCTTTGACCTCTTCTCATCAATCTGACACGAAAGACATTGAATCTCTAATTCTGTCGATAATGGCACGCCTTCCAAGAGATTCATATTCGCTTCCATCCATCGCTAAGCATCATGACCTCCAGAATACAACCCCTGCATGAGTTCTTGCTAGCGCAAGTCGTCCTTCTAAGCCAACTCTAAAACAATTGGTCGTTCTTATAAATTCTTTGATAATACTCGCACTGGATTATCTAACACATGCCGTGGGTTATGTAATTCTCACCATACTGATTCTGACCTCTTTTCAGCAGCTTTAATACCTTGAAATCGGCGACAACATAGTCGTCAACCGCCTCCTCCAAACCCCAGCTCCGGATCCCCCACGTCCATGGACCCCTCCCCAGTTGCCCGACCAGGACTGGGGTCTCACCGAGGCCACGGGCTGACCTCGCAACACTCCAGTGCCGACCGGCCACCTTCACCGTGGTCTATTGCGAATCACTGATAGGCAGGGGAGCCAGTTGAACGCCTCCCATTGAAAAGGGAGCCCCTTTCCCGGCCTCTCGACACACACCGAGGCTCGAGCTTCCAATGCATCTGGTCAGCCGACACTCAATCTGGATTGCCATGGACTGATCTCGAGATTGCCGCCTGTGAAGCACGACGAGGCCATCTGTCCTTACCCCTAAGCAACGACTCCTTAACCGGTTCAGCATGAGCCATGACATGGCGGAATTCATCCTGGTTCACGACTTGCTTCTCGCCAGGAAGCCCGATACCGATGTGCAGCCACCCTCACGTTCAACGCCAGGCTCAACACCCAGAAGATGCTACAATCGCTCTCGATCAGCGTCATACTCGCACTCATGATGAGTCTATAATACGTTGTCAACAATAGCAATGTGTCGGGGTTGATCCTCCAAGCCCACGTGGATCATGAGAGCCTCGGTTTGGAAAACAACTTCCTGCGATGCAACTCCCAGATGAGGGATACGGCCGACCGAAAAAAAAAAGCGAAGAAGCGTACGATGGCAGAGATGCAAAGTATGGCACAGAAAGAGTCAGTATTGGGGTCTGCCAATGTCCTGATCAGGTCGCTTCTCGTCACCATCCGACTCTAAGTCTCATCGGCACAAGCTCTCTCCCCAGAGACGAAAATATCATGAGTTGCAACAAGGCAACTCATCATCATACACGGCGAGCCTCCCGTTCCAAAACACCTACAATAACGTTTCTCACGACATCACCACATGCAACTCACAAACTCGATTAAGGCTGTAAGGTTACAGCAGACGTTGTCATCGTTGCCAAGGCCTAGGCTAGACCAACGTCACTCTTAACTGTCAAGATCAGCAATCATATGTGAAACATACTAAGCAGAAGTAGTATCTTCAATCGGTCAACACATTGTGAGACAGGTGAGTGAGCAACAAGCGCAGCAGATGAGACATGCGAGATGTCGATCACAGCCGTTGGCTAGATGGTTCTGACGATGCCAAGGATTTAAGGCTGAATCGTAGAACGAACCCTTTTTTTAAAAAAAAATCTGTCTTTCGTATATCTCGATAGGTAGGTGATGCAAACGGCAGGTCTGCGAGTATTCTTAATGTCAGCCCTATTTAGAATCAAGTAACCCGCCTGCAAGCAATCCACTAGGGTGCGTAAAGAAACAAGCCCCGTCGAGTCCGTTAGATAGGGCTAGAGCCAAGCATCTCGCCCCATGTCCTACAGCGGGATATTCTTGCATTGAGTATTGCCCGAGCAGAAGGCCTCCGATGACGATGAAGACTACGGTGCATCATACACACATCGCGTTGCCCGAAAGAGAATCAGTCGAGGGTCAATGAAACAGAATATTCAAAGCAAGATGAATACTAGACTGTTGATGCCATGGTGCACTCTCATGTCCACGAATCTGCTTGCGTTTGAACGCCTGCAATCCGCTCCAGGAGCCATTGACCTAGGTAACGAGATGGCAAAGACTGATTGTGCAGACACGACTAGAGCAGGTTGCCGTGGACTACTGAAGGGAAACATTCACATCGCGTCACTCCAAGGAAATGGCCAAACCAAGTAAAGCTTCCAAGATGGTCTATTCCATCCATCTTTAATTCAATAACCTATAAAAAGCATTGTACACGGCTTCTTCAAATCACTGCCATGAAACCTGCCTGCCTGCCTGCTGCCTTGACCTTGGGCTTGCCTGCCTGCCTGCCTTCTGTAGTACCGACCTTGACGCCAGATAAACACGCATAAAAGGGGCATCAGACAATTGCACAAAAGTATTAAGATAGAGGAGAGCGGCAGGCTCTGAACTTCCTCCCACACGGCCCCCCTGGTATACGACGGTGGCCAGCCCATCTTTCGAGAGTGGTGAATTTTAATGTAATTTTTGGTTGTGTTGTTCGAGATTATTGCGTAAGTAGAGGCGTCGCTAGTGTGTCCTCCAGCGAGCCGTTAAGACAGGATCGTGGTCCAAGTTGGCTCCTCACATGATAATGGCGGGGATGTCAACGTTGGCCTTGATCGACTTGTGGGGGAGGACGCTGCCGCCGTTGACGTAGATCTCGTCGCCGATTGTGACATCGTCACCCAGGACTGTCACATTCTCGAGGCGAGCCCAGCGACCGACAGTGCTGTTCCAGCCCACGATGGTGGACTTGACCCAGGCGTGGTCCTTGACCTTGGATCCGCGGAGCAGCACGCATCGCTGCAGGCGGACGCCGTCACCAATAACAACGTCGGGTCCAACAGTGACGTTGGGTCCGATTCTGCAGTTCTTGCCAATCTTGGCCGAGGGGTGGATCATGACGTTGCCGCCGTGGACGAAGGGCTCAGTGGGGGGAGTGAGCTCCTTGCTACCCCGCTTGGTGAGCGAGGAGAGGTACAGGCATGTGCCGCTGAGGAAATCCTTGGGCTGTCCAACGTCCATCCAGAAGCCGTCGAGGTCGAATGAGTGCAGCTGGTTGTCGCGGACCATGGCGGGGAAGGTCTCCTTCTCGATCGAAGTCGGGCGGAGCTCGATACGGTCGAGGATGGAGGTGTTGAAGATGTACATGCCGGCATTGATGCGGTTGCCGACGAACTCGACGGGCTTCTCGACGAACCGGTCGATCAGGGAGCGGTGGCCGGGCTGGTGGACAACGACACCATACTTGGAAGGCTCCTCGACCTTGGTGACGACGATGGTACCCTCGTTTCCGTGGCTCTTGTGGAAGGCCAGGAGGTCCTGAAAGGGGTACTCGCAGATGACGTCCGAGTTGAGGACGAAGAAGGGGGAGTCGTCCTTAGCGAGGATGGACTCGGCGAGCTTCAGGGGTCCGGCGGTATCAAGGGGCTCGGACTCGACAGAGAACTCGATGTTGATGTTGTACTTTTCCTCGTACTGCAGCGCACGTCAGCCCACAACTTCTTCTGCATGTGAAATGCTGGGATTTGTCTTACCTCCGCCAGGAACTTCTCCATGATCTCGGGTCGGTAGTTGACAGCGAGCACGATGTCAGTGACGCCAGCTGCGACCAGCGCCTCGATTTGGTGCACGATCATGGGCTTGTTGCCGAATTCGACAAGAGGCTTGGGGAGGGTCAAGGTCTATCGCAATGCTGTCAGCGTGTCGCTCGGAGAGGCGAGGGGAGCTATGCGCAAGCTTCGCGCAGCTCGGTCAGGTAGCTCCGAGGGGTAACGTACGAGAGGGCGGAGGCGGGTGCCAAAGCCACCGACAAGAATAAGTCCTGGAGATTGTTAGCTTCGTATGCGAGGAACTCGGGGAGCCGCACAAGCTGGGGGACCTGAGACATACCCTTCATGATTGCGGTGTTGAGAAACTGCTACGTATGCGAGGCCGAAGGCAAAGGGGTAACAGCGAATGTAAGAACAGAGAGCGACAAGCAGCGAGGTCCCGAAAGGAAGGGAAGCAACCTCGACAGGATTATATTAGAAAAGTGGTAAGGGTATCGTGAGTGAGGAGGAAGAATAAGTCGTCAAGCTCAGAGAGGGAAGAAGGAGGAGAGGAGAAGGAGAAGAAGAAAAAGAAGATCGAGCAGAGGCAGAGGCGCGACTTTGAATTCAGGAGGGAATGGGATGGATCGAAGTGGGGATGGTAAGGCCAACGTGCTAAGATGGATGCAGGCTGAGAGTTGACGGAGAGGGTGGGGCCGCCGAGGGCCAGTGCCAGTCAGTGCCCGGGAGCAGGCAGGCCCCCAGGGGAGGGGCTGCTCTGCTGCTCCAAAAGGGTACCTAGGAAGGTGCCACTGGAGAGGTACCTGCGCCTCGTACCTCTTTGCCTGGGCTGCCCGGTCGAGCTGCATCCTCCCAGCAGATCTCGTAAATGCTATAGGGCCTCTTATAACTGAGATGCGCTGTATGGACTGCCTGAGCAGGCAATCCACCAACAAGCATAGGCTGGATGCATTCGCTGGCTGTCGATGCATGTTTTAGCTTACCTAGTATTTATGTCTAAAAAAGACGGGATGATTCTGCCCAACCCCTCCCTCCTCCAACAACAACGTGGGCTCTTGTTCCCTCAACGTCAAGTTCTCTCCAATATCGACCTCCTCAGCTCGCAGCAGCTATCCCATCCACCATCCTGCACAGGCCGTTTCGCACTAGTGGCCGCCTACGCCTCACGGGGCAGACGGGCCAAACGCGCGGGCGAAGCTCGACACGAGGCCCCGTGATGAGCGGCTGTTGGAAAGGGGTCGGAGACGCCAATCAAAGCCATCAGGCGGGGCTGTTGTGGCTCGACAAGCCATTTCCCGAAATTGGGCGTCATATTTTCCAATAGAGAGAGCGCGGCGATTTGCCCCTGATAGTAATTAAGAGAGCCCAGAGCTTCTGGAAGGGCTGGCGCAATCAATCTCTGACGCAGTCCAGACGGATGTGACCGCCTCAGCCGCGGGTGATTGCGTCCGAATGATGAGCGTAATATCACCACTCATAGAGACCAACGAACGACGTCGCTCCTTTCCCCTGGGTTTGCTTTCAACATCGGACAAGGCGTTCCCGCTTATTGGTGATCTAGGTCCAAGTTTCAGACTAGCAGCGGAGAGCCAATTCTTCCTCAGCGTGCAATAATTCTCCTTTTTTTGCCTTTTTCTTTTTTCCTACTCTGTTCCCATGTCTCTTAATCTTGCCTCCTTTTTTCCCCTTCGTCATGTCTCATGTTTACCATCGTCATGAGGCCTTGTCTGTCTGAGTGGCATCAGCCCAGTGGCACCATGAATGACCCTCTTCCGATTCTCCCCTAACTTAGATCCATTCAGGAGGTGGCCACTTGGCCTTTCACGAACTGCTATTCCCGTCTTCAACTTAGAACCCCTGTCGCCAGACCCTGAAGTTCATTTGCTCTGCCTTACCTGCTTGCTTTGCCATTTCGTGTTGACGAGGCTCGTGCATGACGCTCCTGACTGCATTAAACATCGACATCTGATCTTGCCAGTTGGACACTCCTCATTGGGGCTTCTTTGCCTCTCTCATGCTTCCAGCTGCTCGTAACGACCACGGCAATCTCGTAATCCCCTCCAAATTTATCCCACACTTCACCCACAACCACGCCATCTCGCTTGAGACCTTTGGGGGGGGGGCACCTCGGCCTCTCCCGAACCCCGGTCTGACACGTCCACTCACATCATCCTGCATCTCGCGACCCCACGAAAAGCTGGACATGGAGATCTTCACGCTGTTGTCGACTCCCTCATCCGGCCTAGCCTCATCGTCCGTCTTACCCTCGAGGCTGTCAGGCAGAGTCCCATGACCGCGTACTGGAGCTGGCCCTCTTCAGTCTTTCAATAAACTTTGCCTCAAGGGTGGCTAGGTGGGAGCACGAGGACGACATTGGCAGGCAATGACGATCTTTTGCTCTGGCGCCGATCATTAGTCCTTTGTTTCACTGCAGTGCCACGACACCCCAGACGTCATTGCCAGAGTCACACTAACAGCTTCCACCGCAACTCTGTGAGATCACCACCAGAGAGTACAGTAAAGGCATGATATCAGACCATTCAGAAGCTCATACATCCTCCAACTACTCGGCGGCTCTGCTTTAGCTTTGGTTCATCTCATTGACCCGAACCCATGTATCCTGAACATATATGACACATGCAGGGTGTTGATTAATAAAGGACAGCTCGACACTCCTCAACCTGAGAAGCTTCCGGCCCTTCTCATTCCTGCAACTGGGCTTAAAAAGCCAGACCTCATTTCGAAAGGCATCTCCAACCAAGAAACACCATCCCTCGTCAACCACTCATTTTCTCAGCCAGCCGCACTCAACCTGGCCCATCCCCCTTCATGTTTGGCTCGTCCCCTCACGAACCACTGCGTCTGGCATGTACAGCAAAGTTTCGGGGGAAAAGCAACTCTATCCACCTTGATCCCAGCCAGTGTCTCTTTAACCAAGGGTTTATTTCCCCACGTTTCGGTACACGCATCGACGAGTGCATCGGCCCACCCTAGCTCCTGGGTCGAAATGGCTGCTGGCCGTGCTGACATTACCCGGTTTAGATGCCCATATAAGTGAGAACCGTGGTGGATCGAAGTGTATGGGAGAGATTGATGTGAGTAATAGGGACACGCCTGTTGACGAGGCTGCTTTCCCTCCCCAATGAAGGCATCTTACATCCATCTTGTGTACTCATCAACCTGCACGCACCATATCAAAGGACGCAGCATGCTCCAAGTCTACCGGCACCGGCAGCAGATGAAAGCAAAAGGTCGTTATCATTGTCGTCGTTAAATGTCTTGTCATCATATTCCATCACAGTCCATACTCAGCTCGTCATAATCCGCTTCCTCCCATATTGTTCAACCGTAAAAAGAAAAAAAGTCAACGCTGGCTTCCCCGATGCACAAACTTTTCCCCTTTGCAGCACACAGTTCGTCCTTCATCTTGAATCCTCAAACTTCGGGAAACAATAGCAATCCGTAGGAAGTTGCTAGTCAAATCCACCCCTTGACAAATTTTGATGATAAAAGCCCCAAGAAAATTTGATAGAAGGCCGCTTTTTTTCTCTCATTTTGGTCGTTTTGTCGTCAGCTTGTCGTCCCATGCGTGTAAAAGCCGGGCCGGCTTGGTTTCGTGAAAAGAATCTACCCTCCCCTGTGAATGGCGTCGCAGAATCGTCGAGCTTTTGTCCAACCGCAAACTTTTTCCCTTCATCTTTTTTTCTTTCTTGGCCACTTCCCTCAACTTCATGACCACCCTGAAAAAATCCTCCAGAAACCAATTAATGGTGTGCCAGTAGAGCCGGAAGAGGCATCCCCATATCGCCCATGTCGTGGTGACTGCGTCACAAGTCCTGAGTGATGGGCATCCAAACTGGACCGAATATCCAGGGTTTCGTCAAGGCAAAGGAAAATAGGAATAAGAGTAAACGTAAACAAGAGAGTAACGTAGTTGAAAATCAGTCCAATCTCGTGTGAGAAGCAAATGACGCAAGGTAATCAAGTAGAGTCGCATATGCCGGCCGTCGGAGTGAAGTTGCATCTAAGTCGTGTCATAATCATCATGAGTCGTAGAAAAAATGGCCAGAAAATTCGAGGCGCAAATCGCCTTTTCTCTCGCCCAAAGAAGAGAAGAAAACAGAAAGAGAAGAAGAGGAAGAAGAAGAAGAAGAAAGTCGAGGATTCTTCCCTGAGTCTCGTGAGAGGGGTTGCCGAGGGAGGTTGGTGGGGGTATATCCCTCGGGTTTGCTGTGAAGCATTTCAACCGCTTGTAAGTCGTCTTGTGCCTGGGCTCCTTTCCCCTGTGCTTCCAAGCATGGTTCCACGTGAGTGACTCCCATGTCGATCTAAGCCCGTTGGTGTACTATCAGCCTGGACCCGAATAACCGTCGCGAGCTGCACCGTGACAGCTTCTACTCGAACGAGGCTGTCGAGCTACTGCTGGAGTGGTGTCCTGATCGCCGGCTGTGGCGGTCACTGTCTCGGGATGAAGTGTGACGGCTCTTGCGGCGGCGGGTCGATTCCTGAGCAGGCAGGCCCTGGACGATGCCATTCCGGGCCAGCATGCCTCCATTGACAGAGAAGTTGCGGCAGACCATGAAGGCACGCATGGCAGCGTTCTCCTGGGCGAGGACATCAGACTCGTAGGCGAGATCCGTCTGGTACTCGCGGCCGTTGACCAGGACAAGACAAGTGTAGCCGCTGTGGTCCCGGTAGCACTCGTACATGGGGTCTGTCCATCCTCGACGCCGGCAGAGGCCTGTTTGTAACTTTGGTTAGCCTAGAGTCCTTTCTTCTTTGCGTTTGAACAGGCAATCAGCCATAGGAAATGTCCACGCTCGAATAGCGCCGGTCTCGTCGTCATGTCGACGCGGGGTCCTAAGGCCCGAATCTCCCAAAGCCCTCGCCATGATTCCTCGACTGAGATTGACGCAGTGGCATGGTCCAACTTGGACTCCTGCGAGTGTGGTCTAGCCGGGAGATATGCCGTTGTCCCCGCCACTGCGGCGTCAGAGAGTCACCACAGGCGGGGGCAACTCGGTTTCACCCAGCAAGTGGTGAATCAATTGCCGATGGCTGGGCCGGAATTGACTTCTCAAAAGGGGCAGGATTGAATCATTGGCCAACTTACTCTCGAGATACTGCATGTAGAAACCGCCCATGGTGATGATAATGTGTTTGGTGGCGTTCACCGAAATGCGCCGGAGCGTAGGCCGAGTACGGTTGCGGTTGAAAGAGCGGAAAAGTGGAAACCGAGCTTGTAAGAGCGGCGCCTCTGATGCGGGAGACCGACCAATGTGGGACAGGCCGGAGAGGGGGGGATTCCGAGGGGAGAGAAAAAAAATAAACAATAATGGCAGGGTAAAAAAGAGACCAGAAACGCTTGTCTAGAAACCAGAAAACAGCTGTAGACGCAAAAAGAGAGGTCGGAAGTATGTTCCAATTCCGTTGGTTCGCCCAGGAATCGAGCTCGAGAGGAGGACAAGGCGGAGGCGGATGGTGGTGGAGGCGGCGACGAGATATCAACCGGGCTGCCTTCTGGTCTCAGGTAGGAGGATGCGAGACAGATAACGGGGATTGTAGAATTGAGACTGGAACCACCCTTGCAAATACTCAATGCCTGTTTCTGGGGGGCAGAGATGCAAAAAAGGCGTTCAGGGTCCTGTCAAATTGGCTTCGAGTCGTGTGCCGTGGAGGTAGGTAGGTAGGTAGGGGGGGGCCCTGGTGGGTGCGAGCGAGATGGGATGGATGGATGGTTGGATGGATGGTGGATGGGATAGAAGAGAGGAAGAGCGAAAGCGAGAGAGAGAGAGAGAAGGAGTCGAGGTAAGGTTTTGAAGCAGAGACGACGGGAGCTTCAAGATAAGAAAGCCCGGGCTCGGGAGAAAGGTAGGTATCCTCCAGTCTTGTCAAAAGCTCCGTCGCGAATGAGTGAGTGCATCTGTTGCAGACGAGTCGAGCCGATGGCACGGCGAGACATGTGTGCCTTTATTGCAGACAGCTTGTTAGCGCGGGGACAGGGGGTGTCTCGAGACAAAGGACGACGCGCGAATGGAGGCAGATGCAAGCAACGATGCGGCTCTCGAAAGAGTGTGACCCATCTTGCTGTGTTGGCCTACCTGGTTGCCAGTTGATCAAAGTCGCTGGCGACTAGGCCACTCCACCGGAACACATGGAGGATGCAGCGACCAGGCGATCTCTGATTCCCAAAGTTAACGCCTTCGGCCACCGGCGTACCACGAAGGGACCTAGTACGTTCCATTTTTTTCTTCTCCTCCTTCCGGGTCGGTCTCCTCTCTCACTCACTGTTTGGTACATATGTTTTTTTTTGTTATTGTTTTCTTTTCCTCGGGCCTCCTTCAGAGCCCTTCTTCCACCTGCCTGGGGCCTCTTGCTCCAAACTCTATGCTCTCGCTTGTCCCCATTCCCCTCTCACCGTGCAGCCCCCCGATGCTACTGGCGCACTCTTCCACCCGTGTCCGGCCGTGCTGCGTACCTAGGTAGGCAGGTAGGCAGGTAGGTAGGTAGACAAGAGGGCATGATGGCATGGCCTTAGGAATGGGGGGCGATGGGGCCAGTCAGGGCCCGGTCTGCGAAGCTCATGCAGACACGCGATTGTAGATGCATCACTACTACATGGCAGCAATTTCCAACTTGCTTTAGCTTCAAGTCAGGTGGCGAGGACGGCTTCACCTCAGTGGCCCGCAGCGGGTAACTCGTTTCTGGTCGTCAGGTCAAACACCTGAACAAGACGTCGAGGGGGCAAAATGACCTGCAGCCATCAGCTAGGGAGACAAAGCGAAGCGATACCAGCACCTACCTACATCAACAACAAGACAAGCATCGAGGACAGGATGTGCCTGGCTCACTGCCACCATCTGGACCTCCGAGATCTCTGCTTTGGCGGCCACTAATGCACAGCAGCCAGCCCAAAGTACCAGCTTGTATAAGCACAGCAGAGCCAGAGGCTGGACGACGAGGGACAGCGAGGGGCACCAGCCCACACCCTGGTCGGTCCCCCCCCTCGAGCCCCGCGAGCCCCGCGGCCGGAGCTGCTGCAGGACACCTCGGCCTGTCTGAGGTACCTAGGTACCTACCTGCCAGACCATTGCCATCACTGCCGCAGCCAACTGGAAGCGGAAATTCTCAGGACCGGGGACTGGCATCTGCTAGGATCTTGTTCTTGATCCTCGTCTGTCTGTCGCGCGCGAAATGGGCGGCCTTGTTGTGCGGCCTAGTCGAGGGGAGGGACTAGAGTGTTGCGCTGGGGCCAGGCGACAGCGACTCAGTGAAAGCGGGCCACGTTCTCAACTCCATGTGGCGGTTGCGAATGTGTACGATTCGTACCCAGTAAACTTCACAAAGCGCGCGGGTCCCTGAGGCATATTAGAGGTTCAGAGGAGATTCGAGGACGAGCCTGGCTGGTCTGCTACGGTAATCAAAATCTCCCCTCGAGATAAGCGAGAGACCAAGTGTCGAGTCCGAAATAGCAACATCGAGAGCCGAATTCCATGATGCACAGGAGTAAACTTTTGGCTCCGTCTCCACGGTTTTCGGCCGTCCAAGAAGCACAGGGCAGCGAACAAAGACGAAGCCATGGGCAGAGTAACTCAATAGTGACACCACACGCAGCAGCCAGTCAAGCCAATCGAGGACAGTCCACTTTCTGCTTCCCACTCCCCAGGGCCCCAGGGAAAGGGTCGGTGAAGCAGCGCGACGTGCATGAACAGGACAGTCAGTGGCTGGCCCCTCTGCCAGTGGACCAACGACCTTGATCCCTCTCATCCCTGCCCACCATGCCCTGTGCCATGCATCCACCGGCGCGGGTGTGGGTGCCGCCGTTAGGGCTGTCCCCAGCAACGCAGAGCAGAGGCAGCAGAAGCAGCAGAGGCAGCAGACGGGAAGCAGGCGAGCATCGGCATGCCTCCCTCCCCATGGAGAAGGAAAGAAAACGGTGAAAACAGCATGATTGATTGGACACTGGGGGATGCTCTTCCTGATGCGGCCTCGATGGTGTGGCCAGAGGGTGTGTGCATTGCAGATTTGGCAGCCCGGGAGTGCAGCTCGATTGAAGAATCAGATGTGAGGAGCGAAAAAGGCTTGGGTGCACTGGGGTAAGCCAAGTGGCAGAGGCCTGTGCAGTGAGATGTTGCCAGGATTCATGGGCAGTCTGTGTTGAGGAGGGGAAGCAGCGTCCGAACTCCGTGCTTGCCTTAGCTACCTACAGTACAGGGAGGGGGAGGGGACACGGATGGCAGGAGGGACCGCGAAAGAGGCGCGAGACAACGACTAAGGGAAGGGAAGGAAGGAAGGAAGGAAGGGAAAGGGCAGGTACCTACCCAGGCTGGGCCAGAGGCCGGAGGGCAGGCAGACGGGAGGCAGGCAGGCCTTTGGGCCAGCCCCTAACCTTCATGCAGTGATGAGTTGGCAATGCTTGCTTGTCGATGTTAATAAAAACAACATCAATAACAAGACTGGAACCTCGAGACGGCTCCGAGTAGCGGGACGTACTTGCTCGCGCCGGTCAACGCGGGGTACCGGCCGTACCTTTCCTGCCCTCAACTCCCCTTGTCCTCTCGTCAATCGGCCGACCGGTACGACCGCCACCACAGGCTGTCCAGGTTGGCCTCTTGACCACCGATTTACCCAGCCACAAGCACAAACGCCAGGAGAGGCCGTCACAAACCTGCGAGCACTCTCGACGGCCAGGAGCATTGCCCATCTTCGAAACTCTCCAACATGAAACCGATGCTTCCACTTGGATAAAAACCTAGCGGTACTCTCCGCCTCTTCTCGCCTCGCTCCCTCCCCGGTGACACTTCAGTCTTCTTAGTTCACTAGGTCTGAGCTAACTATCGAGAAACTCTCTAAACAGACGGCTCGCCGAGCAGCGCTGCAAGACCACCATTGGGCGTGTCTGCTCACAGCAGGGATGCCGAATCTCGTCGAGAGCTTGTGGGTTCTGTGGGCTCGAGTGGGCTTTGTGGAGGACAAGGGAGTTTCATCCAGCCCGGGCCATGACGGAGCTCGAGCTTCCAACGGCGGACGGCGATTCGACAATTGGAACTCTTCCAGAATTCCACCTTGGGGCCGCTAGTTTGCTCTGACGTGACGACCACCAAAATCCCATGACACATGCCTCCACGCCCCACGAAATTGTCCACCAAATTGGAACATGATGGTCGGGTTTCTGAGCGTTTTGGGTTTGGCCTCTGGCCCCGTCGCTTAAAACAAGTTGAAGGAGAAACTCTGATAACCGCCAGCGACAAAAAAAGACGTGCTACGCGCCGTGCTCGCCCCGTTCCTTACCTCCAAGGTTGGGCGTATCGCCTATCCTCCTCTACATATCCGCAAGCGAAATTAAGCCAGGCGGTTGTCCAGCAGGAAGGGGCAGCAGAA
This sequence comes from Fusarium illudens, assembly GCA_013623515.1. NCBI lineage: Eukaryota > Fungi > Ascomycota > Sordariomycetes > Hypocreales > Nectriaceae > Fusarium > Fusarium illudens. Next base: position 14,764 of record JABFEX010000401.1, on the reverse strand, counting down.
ACAATAACAATGCCAAACGACATCCAGAAATTTTCCGTGCATCGTGGCAAGCATGTTGCGGGTCTTGCTGTGCCGTTTCAACCCTGGAAGCTGGACAACCGCGGCGCCAGCGTGAGATCGCGGCGCGAAGGAAAAACTTGAGAGGGCCCGACCTGCGGCCGCTCCTAGGGCGGGCTTGGCACATCTGCCAGGCGCAACGGAAGCGGTTCCCACGGTATCCCATTGCTTTTTGTCATCAGTTAGCCTCTTCCTTCTTCCGACGGTGCCTCTGCCTTTGCATGCTGCCAAGAGAGGTTGGATGAGGGGCGGGATGAGGGGCACATCGACCAGAAATGCCGATGATGATGGACAATGACGACGAGGGGCAGTGGAATGGCACATGCATTATGGGTCACTTCTATTCCCATCTGCTTCTCAGGCCTCCGAAGGGCTCCTGGATTGATGGTTTGGCATATCCACTCGACGACAAGACTCCATACACCGGGTACCTTCAAGTATCCTCCAAGTCAGGCCGCCTCCGGATCGACGGCTGGTGAGTTGACCAATCCAGCCAAGACAGACAGCAAGACCCGAATGGGGGGACCGTGTCCAGTTGACAACACAATCCGGATTTGTTTGTTCCCAGTTGACACGCCGTAATGGCTGCCTGGTGAAGCCTCATTCGAAATGCTATATCCTCACAAGCAAACAACACGAAAGACATATGACATTGCAAGGCCAGAACGATTGGGCACCCTCGGCACCCTTCAATTCAAACTAGTAACATGACTACTGCAATGATCATCGACTCCCTCGGCCTCTATTTCGCAGCCATCTGCGTTGGTCCTTGTTGGTCCTTGTTGTGCTGACCTTTCATGGATAGGGTCTGCGGAAACGCCCGCCTGACGGGGAACCAGGATAATACTACTACGTGGTAACTCTGTTGAAGTGGGTAGTAATAAACGGTCAAGAAGCTTGAGGAGCGATCGCTGCCTACCGCAGTACATAGCCTTGGTTTTAGACATGGCCACGGCTACCTTGCGACGAAAATGGTAACTGGCATTCGGTTCTCTTCAGCATCATCTTGAGGATCACAGACAGGGACCAGCTCGCTTATGCCCTTGTGGGCGATCTCTTGCTTGCTTGCTTGCGGCCCCTCCTCAAATGTCCCCCAGTTATATTCTCCGACCCGATCGAAACACTCTTCATTGGAAGGCAACGAAGGCACACACGAAGAGAATTCAGGAACATGCTACGTATAGCAAAGGATATGAAACTTAACAGGGCAGGCTGGAATCATGTTGAAACGAACCACTCGATTCAACAACGCACGTCGAGTTTGAGACAGGACCGTGGGGTTGTCTCAACATGCCTGCTGTCGACCGTTAAGAGGACCCTGTTTTTGTGGTCCCCACAGAATTCACAGTGGAGTGGATACGACAATGCACGTAATCGCAAAGAAGACTCGTTGCATCTGTGGGTGTTTGGGGGCGAGGAGTGCCTGGAAGTACTGGGTGTGCTATCGAAAGCACCGAGTTCGCCCTTGAACTGGCCGAATTCTGGACCCGAGGCGGCGATATTCAGAGAGGCCGTACAGGAGAAGCGCCCATAACCTGCCGTGCCGTGTCTCGGCTTCTGTCTCTTCCATGTGCGCCACAATCGGGGGGCCGCCTTCCAGGTATCCTCCTTGTCCTATGTACTTTGAGTGGTGATGCCTCCACTTCAACCAGTCTCTTGCATGGACGTTTCTTCTCACACGCACGCACGCACGCACCTCGGTACACAGAGATGGACATGGGCAGTCTGGCTGCAATGCAGGTATGCACCAGACCTGGTTGCTTGAGATGCGGCCACAGACCGCAGCGCAGAGGCGGGGGCGCGGCGGTGGGTGGCCACATACGGCCCGCCGTTCAGAGGGCTGACCTCCGGGCAACGAGACATTCGTCCACCGGACGCCATTGACATGTACGAGTCTGAATTCCGAGGTCTGGCCTGATACGCGAGGCGGTCTGCGGAATGAGCCTGTGTGTGCCCTGGGTTAGGTCTGTCAAAAACCAGCCCAAGTCGTCAGAGGTCCATGATACAGCGTTCTTCTACCACGCTCTCACGCACGATTGCGCAGAAATGGCCTTAAATCTCGCACCTGGATGGGAGGCTGGAAAAGAGGACATCAATCTCCCATGCTCATGTCATGATATGCGCCCTCATCGAGACCCGTCCACATCGCAGTGGGCAAAAGCAACGTGACTGAAAACAGGTGGAGCAGAGTTCAAGCGCTGCACACGGTATCCATGGCCTCCAAGGGCCCAGTCCTGGACTCTTGGGTGCCGGGAAGCATGCCCCCCAGCCCTGGCTTCGAGATGATGCGCAGACCCTGCAACTGCTACCGTCGTGGTCGTATGGCGTGGGATCACCGTCCTCCCTCTACCAGCAAGATCATGTGCATCCCAGAAGGACGAACAAAAGGGTAACCGGTGTTGGTTTCCAATCTCAACCTTGGGTGAGATCCCTGCCTTCTCCAGGCGATGCGCTGTCACTTGGTCATGTCTGTTGACGACATGGCACCATGAGGGTTTACATGGATTGGCGTTGGCCATCGTTCCCAGCCCTCTCTCTCGGACACCCACCGCCCTCTCGAGAACCGTCTGGCCATGCTGTCGACATGTATGTCGGTGCGGATGGGGTTCCTCATCTGGTGACCGGGGCCTATGAGTCCGTCGGAAATTCACTGATGCATGCAGCCGGTTGCCTGCCTGTTGTGGATGCCCATGCTGTATCTCTGATTCAAGATGGATAAGCATCGGTCTAGTCTGTCATACCTCGACGACGCGGACGCCATGTCGTGCTTTGGCCACCAGCCATTCAACGTCGAGACGACCAATCTTCGATCTGGCTGAACCAAATCGCCATGAGTCAGTAGATCTGCTGGCTTCCCGCACGGCCAAGGGTTGATCCGATCATGTATTGGTATCAAAGGTCTTGACATATTCAAACCCATTGCTGCGAATGGCAAAAGACAAGGGCAACGGCCATCTCCAACACGGCGAAGAGAGAGAGAGCAAGAAAATCAACTGCCCCGCCACCCGTAAATGCACTCAATCATATGTCTCGTTTCTCATGGCATGCCAAAGTTCTCTCAGCCCGACTTGGACAGGGATCCCTCCGCGTCACCGAATCCAGCTGGCACAGGCGCCGCTTGGCAATCAAAAGCCGTGCTTGGATGCAAAGTAGTTCTGGATCTCGTCCACCTTGTGCTTGGGGATCACGTAGACGGGATGCACCGTGGCGACGCGATCCTCCTCGTCAAAGATCTGTTCGCCTTCCATATAAGGTGACACAGACCATGAATCTCCCGCCACAATTGCCTCGTGGGTGCGAGCAGCAACCAGGTCCCACTTGTGCTGCGCTGAACTCAGACCGGAGAGTACATAGCAGGTATGATAGGCGTCCGAGTACCTGTTTGTTGGGCTGGGTTTAGCGCTCACCGAAAATAACCAGATGCAGGAGGGGAGTTCCATACTTGCTCGGTTTGTCTCTCAGGCCACCCCGTTTGGACTGGTCCTGGCAGCAACTGAGGATGTAGCGGATCAAGCCGTCGCGGCTGAAGAGGCTATCCCTTGCGGCAGGGAGCGGGTGGCCGCCAGAACCGGCCGCCACCTCCCCTCCGGGCCCGTTGAGGGCGGCCTCGATCAGGGGCCAGCAACCTCCGACCCAGTGGCTGTAGCAACCGTCGACAAGCTTGTTGGTACGACCCGAGAAACCGCCCTCGGGGGCATACTGGCGGGACGACAACCAAGAGATAAGCAGTGGAACGTCGAGATAGCTGGAGAAGGGACGATCAAGACTGGGTCAGCATGCAATGCCTCCATGGATGTCACCACTTCAGTGGGTAGGTAGGTAGGCCACCGTGGGCCCGAGGGGAACAACAGAGACATACCGCGGGATGGCTCGATGTGGAGAATCGACGATGGAGAGGCATCCGAGGGCGCAAAAGGCATATGCACCATGTGCTTCAACGCCCGGCTTTGCCGACACGCCGCCCTCGTACGTTTGGCCTTATTGGTGAGCGATCAGAGAGCGGGAACGACTTTTGGGCCTTGTGCATCACCTACATTGGCGTACATAATCGGCGAGGCCTGTGAACAGACCAGTGTGGCCAGCGGAGCGCGCGGGCGAGTCCTGTGACAGCTCGAGGGGGATGTTGAGGAGCGAGATGATGACGGCCGCGCAGTAGGCCCCCCTGCAACACTGTCAGTCGGGAAGAGAGAGCACATACGAAGGGGATCAGATATGGGTAGGATCTCCAGGTTGACGACCATGGAGAGGGGGGGGGGACCGCGGGCCTTGACAGCCGGCATTGAGTGCTACAGTGCATACCTGACATCCTCTTCGCCGCCAAGGGCCATCTGAAAGCCCCCGTCGGGCTGCTTGAGGGAGCATAGCCATCTCCACATGGCACGGCGGTCAACAACCTCGTAGGCGTCCTCGCCGCCGACTAGGGAGAGCGACAGGACGGTTGCATACGTGGTGGCAAGATGCGACGTCTGGCCGAAGCCGCCCGCGAAGCCGCCGTCTGGGTTCTGCATGGGGCGGACCGTATCGACGAGGCTCTGGCGATACGACGAGACGTCCTCGCCGAGGAGGGAGAGTCCGGCGAGACACCAGTAGAAGATCCAGGGCCGGCTGGGGTCCGCAGACATGAAGGCGCCGGGCAGCTTCCCAAGCTGCTTGTGCAGGAAGTTGGCATGGCGGCGACGGTCCAGATGGGGCAGGCCGTGGGAGTTGCAGGAGGAGTGTTCCTGGGCCCTGAGGAAGGGCAGGCATTCGTCAACGGTTGCGTCCTGCACGCGCGACGACTCTGTGCCCAGGACGTCGTGGATGAGGGGGTCCGAGGTGAAGATGTGCGGGATCAAGGGCTCAACCCCAGCCTGCTGCTGCTGCGGCGCACTTGCTGCTGCTGCTGCTGCTGCCATCTTGACGTTGGTGTTTTTGGTGGTGGTGTTGTTGTTGCTGCTTGTGCTTGTGCTGTTGCCGTGTGAGAAGATGACGCGTGGTCGAGGACGGGTGAGGCGAGCTCTTGGTCTCATCACGCAGAAGCTGGTGGGAGTTTCCTTTGTTTTCAAGTCGGCATCAGCGAGGATTCGATTCACCCCCTCTTCTCGTTGATATTGTTCTCCAAGCCATCATCAGAGATCAGAGCGTCGATGCAGGGTACTCACCCCACAAAACCATGTGGATGTCGTCGTGTGAGCCAGTTGTCCCCGCTTCTTCTTCGGCTATCAATTCTAAGCCAATCACCAAGCTTCATGGCTCTTGGAACAAAGAACAACATGGATGGAACTTGACGCATTTGTTGGATCATGGTTCAGAAGCTGGAGCAAACATATCGAGGTTGCCTTTCAAGTTACCAAGTGGCCATAGCTTCATACCTGAGAGCTGGGGCGGTCCTGCCATGTGACAGTCTTGCTCCCAGAACCGGGTCAGACAAACTCTGGTGAGGCACGGTTATCTAGTTTATTTTGGCTTTGAATGCCAGTTCATGCCATTCGTCTCACGATTGGCTCTTTCTTACATTTCTGGAGCTGAGTGTTGGAGTTTCACTCTCGGTGAGCTTGACTGACATTGCGTCCACGTGGTGGAGGAAGAAATGTACTGACATGTGAGTCTATACTTTGACTGTCTACTGAAGCCTTCTTTATTTCATTCGAGCATTGTTCGTGGGTTTGTTTTCAGCTGTAGTCATACGGCATTGCCACATCATCAGGAGTCGTAGTCCGGGACTCTTGAATTCAGACACTCGAATATTTCCACCCAACGCTCTATCATCTACTATCTATCGAAGATGAGGAACCCTTACCAACGACTTCCGCTTTGAAACGACACCTAAATACCATATCGATATATATCAAACCGCATTCATGATGGTCCATCACCATGGTGTTCAGTGTTGTCGCCTACCCTGTAGTTCTCAACGTCATCGCCATGGAACACACCTGGGACGGCACCTTTTCATGTTTTTGGCGTTGTATAGTTCTTCTATGTATCACTATTTATTTTGCGCATGTTATTCTGGTTCTTGATGATGATTATGTGCGTGGTCGTGAACAGGTGTGATCATTTCCACTGGGATGTGTGTGTGAGCCGGCTTTGCGATAGAGACAAGTGTACAATTGTCGGGGACGGCTGACCGATGCCTTTGCGCGAGTAGAAAAGCCGAAATCCCTCACCTCGAACCTTCATACACGCACCTTAAAAGTCATGTGTCGCTAATACGAGGGCGCATGTGTCCCATGCCCCCCTACAAAGGCAGTTGCACTGTCGAGCTCTTCGTCTTCGTGTACTATATGAAAGTTGAGATGGTTTTCCTCTGCATATCAGCTCATAAGCTGGGGTAGATAGTTGATAGCCACGGCTTGGGTTGCAACCGTGGTCGTGTGGTTGACAGTAGTCTTAACGGAGAGAGAAGGGGACCGTGGAACCGGAGGCTGGTTCTAACACATTAACTGGTACTGGGAGAACAACCGGGCCAGAGACCCACTGGGCCAGCATGAGAGGGAAGAGATGGTAGAAGAGCTAAGTGAGTGTCGAACCTAGTACCGCACCCTCTATAGTGAGCAATATGAACAAGCGTAATAGCGCTGCTTTCAGTTCCTGGGTTGGACTATGAGGCTGGACTTTTGGGCCACCAACTACAACTCTGGAGCATCAACTAAAACTCTGAGACGTAATAGTAGGCATGAATGGGCGGAGAAGACTTGTTCTTGTTAAGTCAATCCGCTTCCCTTATCACGGAGACGGAGAGACTGCTGGCCGCAGCAGCAAAAAGACATAGCTTGGAATACAACAACGGCATCAAACTCGATGCTGGATAAGGCCGCAACCTAGAAGAGACTTCTTGTTGTGTTTTCAGTTGTGCTATCTCGTTCACCCGCCCATATAGTCCAGTTAACAGGAGACTCAGCTGGCTGGTGACGATCAAGTACTTGAGCAGTGAACCAGTTAAGCACAGATATATGTATATATATATATACATCCCCAAGGACTGGAGTGAGCTTTCCGAGAGTCCCGATCAAGGTCTCCAAAGTTCAAGTTCCATAAAGAGGATGTTTGGCTGTCTTGGAGGGATAAAGAGGTCGGCTCCTGCTCAAGACCTGGACGTCGTTAACCTACACGGGACCCGTCACCATCCGCACTTTCATTACCGACCCGGACACACTGGTATGGCAGCAGTAGTTCCACATCTAATGTGACGTCGTCAACCAAAGGTTTGGGAGTTGTCAGAGAGTCTGTCAACTTTTGCTCAGGGTTGTAGCTACGCTAAGCATCACGATACCCCAGTCTCAACTTGTGGATTTCAAGCTGTCAAGATTTGGCCCCTTTCAGACAGCTTTTCGGGTTTAGAGATCAGTTGGTGGAGTCGAGGATCCGCTTGCAGTCAAAGGTACATCCTGTATTTGGAGAAGTGAAGCGCCAAGGGCCTCCATGATGGTGATGTTGCTGCATGCTCTCAAAAGTGGATTTGCCTCCTTTTTTTGCAAGCAAGCAAAAGTAAGAAACCAGTCGACTCAGCTGGGAAGGAGATATGCTGACAGCTGCAACAATGGTACGAGGTTACGTCGTTTCAGTTCGGACCTTGTTGACCCGTGGACTAGAATTGGGTCCATGAGCAGGGAAGACGGACGGCTTCTGAGGACCTGGGGCGGTCATGTAGTTCCGTGACCCCACGATGGATCCATCCAAATCTCCATCACCATCTCGCCCAGTTCGGTTCACGACGGCAAAGACTCAAGCTCATGAGTAGCGTCATTAGTTAGTGGGCGCTACGTGTATTGATCCTGAACCCTGCAAGCCGGAGCCTCATTTGAGGCCGAGAGTGGTAATAGCGCATGGGCGCCTCATTGAATCGACAACCGTTATATTGACCACCACGTACGTCGACTCCCTCCGAGGAAGTGTTGGCTTTTGCATCTTGTATGGGTGGTGAAGCAAGTGTCCGGGTACAATTGCCGGTGCGACAGAATTCGCGCCCCGTGGAAGCCGCCGAGATGCGACATTATTCTCCGCTCAATCTTGCGGCAGGAGTCGTCTCCAGCCAGAGAGAGAGACGAGGCTTGTGAGATGAATGCTTACGACATGGCATTATGTATCAACACTCTGGCCACGTTGAATGATGGGCGGTGGCGATGAAAGCCACGACGACAAGATCCCCGCGACAGACGGCATCTCGGTTCGGCTCATGCTCGCTCGCGAATCTTGGTCCGAGGGTTGAGATCCATGGATCCATGTGCGGCAAGCGCGCCAATCCAGGGATTAATGGTTAATTAATCAGAGAGAAGAAAACATTCTTGTCTGGCTTGATTAGCAAGTCGAAGCGAGCGGGAGGAATGGTGCCTCGGATATTGAGGACTATGACCTCGTCGTGCCGAGTTGATGTAGGGCAAACGTCGTCGTATTTACGAAGGATGGACCGGCAGACGACGTGTCGAGTCGTTGATCGTGGCGGCGATCTCCCGGTGGGCGCTTAGACAGGTGGGTGGGTTGGGCCAGCTCAGCTCTCGCTTGCTGAGTGTAACCAAGGAAATCACACACGCCCAAAGATGCCAGCGTTCCAGAGAATGCTTGGTGAATGCCCTTTTTGATGGACACAGAAGTCGTGGCATCGGGATGGTCAAGATGAGGGTGTCTTGATGCAGGCGCCACCTCCGCGTCTAGATTCCAGCCGTGGTTGGTGTGTGCACACCTTGTCTCTTTGTCTGAGCGGTTTGATGCGGCCCCAGAGTGAGGGGTTACGCAAGGGAAGGGGGAATCTCCCCAGTGTCTCTCTTGCCTTGTCTTTGGGGGTCGATGAGACTGGGGTCAGCCCGGTTCACCCACTCTTGGCTGCTGTCGTCGACCCCGGATAGCATCATCAGTTTGCCCCAATCAGACCAGCAACAAGGGCAGCGTGCGATGATTTGAAACAGGGTTCATCATATATGTAGGCAGGATTACGTCTGGAGAGCAGAAAACACCAAGATTGGGTGGATTCGACCCCGGATATCTTGAATCGAATTCCGGTGGATGCGGATGTGGATGCGGAACCGGAACTCGAAGGCCGGATCGCCTTGCCGGTCCGGGGGGGTGCGCCTGCATAGCAATAGCAACCACCGACGCGAGATGGATGGAAAGATGTGCGTTGTTTGTGTGTGTGTGTGTGTGTGTGTGTGCGTGTGAGTGTGTGCCCTCTCTCTTTTCAATGGCAAAAAAAGAAAGAAGAAGTCATGTATATAGCAAGAGAGTGTATCACAAGGAAGGAAAGTAAAAGGGAAGGAGGCGCCGTCGTTGTTGCCCGACGTCAGTGCACGTACTCTCGAGGAAGGAAAGCTTAATTAATTTCCTGGGTCTTACTTACACTCACTCCCAAGAAGCCAGAGCCTCAATTTCCCTCTTCAAACAAACACCACGCCTCGGATCCAGTTCACATGCAACTATGGGGAAATCCCCTCTTTTTTTTTCCCTCGCCGCTGAATCAAGCTTGCTTTTTTGAGAATGCTGGAATCTGAGCGGTTCGCTTTGCTGAGTAAGTACATGGGCTATAACCTCGGCCATGAAGCAGCACATCTATTTTCCCGCACCTCTTAACCTGGCAGTGATCGTTCTCTTTCAATATTTTACTCTGCTACTCTTCACAGAAAATCTACAGACAGACAGAACATACAAACCGATCGAATCTCCTACCTACAAAAAAAAAACATGTGCAACGAGCTCCCCCAGAACCTTTTCCACCACCTTATTCGACCCGAGGCCTCAGAGTTTAAGGGCATGATTCGGGGCCTGCCTCAGGCTGCTCGCCCCTCGCCCAGTGGCCAACCGCGGGGTTCGTCTTTGGGCCAGCTGGACCTTCTCCCAGCTGAGCTTCTGCTCATCGTGCTCGATCTCCTCGATTTTCAGTCCCTCTCGCGCCTCTCGCGCGTCTCTTCTCTGGGAAAGGACATTGTCGAGGATCTTCCCGTTTATAGAGATGTCATCGAGCACGCCCCCGAGGCCCTCACGGCCCTGGTCAAGACTCATCTCGTCAGCCACCACCCGGCTGCCCTCGTCCACCAGACTCTCCACCAGAGCAGATGCGTCTCGTGCCACTACTTTGGCGGCTTCCTGTTCCTGCCTACCTGCGAGAGAGTCTGCTTCGAGTGCCTGTACGAGAACCAGGCCTTCCGCATGACAACCCCATCTCTGGCAAAGCAGTGCTTTGGCCTTACAGATAACGAACTGGAGCAGATCCCCCTCATGCATAGCATCCCGGGGACTTTTGGTCTGAGGTTCCAGTTCGCCCACAAGCACGTCGAGCACCTGGTTAGCGTCAAGCAGGCCAAGCAGCTCGCCCTCCAAGTCCACGGCTCCCCCGAGAAGCTGGCCGAGCTGAGGCCCAAGTTCCGCGCCGCCAACATGACCCCGAGAGTCCTCGGCATGTTTAGGCACTTCCACGAGGCCTCCATGGAGCCTCCGGCCTGCGACATGTCGCGGCTGCCAAGGAAGGCCGAGGTCGTGGAAGATGACTTTGGCGGCATGGCCTCTATCCGGTTTCCATCTCTGACTGATGCTGGCCTTGAGAACGGCCATCTGTGCCAGGGCTGCCTTGTCACGTACGGACATTACATGCAAGGTGCGCTACCGGAGAGCACGCTGTCAGAACTCGTTCCATCAGGTGTTGGTCCGTACCGCCCACTTCTCGCTATACTGACTCGTCTGTGGTCTGCCGATGGCTTCCTGGACCACGCACGCCAATGTTATGGTGTCCGTCGTCTTGTAGGCCAGTGCTTGTCGTGAAAAAGGCGACCCATGATGATGATGATAACCACGCCTGGGACGACCATATGGCGCCGCCGCGCTTCCACGTCCCAGTGCACAATCCTCTTGACAGCGTAGCTGTCCCTCTACCGCGCCGCTGATGCCTGCCGCACAGCTGTTGCTCCTCTGCCGGGCCTTGCCATGAGCAAGATCCGAAGCCCTGAGATACCCTGATATACTACTCCTGGATACATGTACGCCGCGCGTGTTCCCCAACACCACTTGGGATGGCGTCGCAGCGATGAGATTTGTGTGTTATGAACCTTATATCCACTCCTACTGATTTTTGCAGACAACTTCAACGACCTTGGCCATCTTTCGATTCTTCGCTGGATTGCATCTCTGGTTTCCATGTTATATACCTCTCAGCTCTATTGGTTTTGTTTTCGATGTGGCTCTATTGCATTTAGCCAGCCTATTATTCATGTTTCGAGTTGCAGCATTATATCCTGTCGTGCTAGTCAATAAAGCCAGATCACCCTATCTTGAAGCGTTTCGTGCTGGCAATGAACCTAAGGTTCTTTGCCCTCTGTACAGGTAGTAAGTCTTGGATGGCACTATGGTGATCCTAGGTAACAACTCTTTTCCCGGAGTCAAGGGAGTGTAGTGATTGGGCCTCGAGTGAGGATTTGCACCCATTACTATGTTGGCGTTGACATGATCCTCCTGAAGGACTTGGCCATCAGTCTCAGTGGTTGCAATACTACCTACTTCGTGAAATCCCCTGTTTCTACTTTTACACAGTCAATTTCCGATAGCAGTGGGAAACCAGACAGCAGTAAGTTGGCAAAGGCATATTTAAAGCAATACAACTAGTGCAAGAGGCTAACATGTATAGGTATTCAAGTACGTGGCCCTGTGTACTTTTGCCTCATATGCGGTGCCTTTTGCACTGTATGCTTTACATCTGGCATGGTCTACATCTCCCATGGTACATACATCTCGGACGAGAAACGAGATGCCGCCCAAAGCTGCGGGTCACCTAAGGTGACGAGTGTCGTTGATCGAACCATGATCCCAAGGCCATCTCGAATCCTATCTTGATTCTTCCCACAGGCATGGGGAGCCTTGTTATGCGACGGCCTCGGACTCCGAAGTCCAAGTACTGGACTCTGCCATCTCTTTAAGGACAAGGACTGTTCACAAGAAAGCAACGGGCAAGATGTGGTATACACAACGCTACGGGGCTCAAAACGCACATCTGGGCAACTGGGGGAAGTGGCCAAGGCTCATGGCGCGGGGCTACTCTGAGGTTGGAACGAGTTGAGGATACTACGCCAGACCATTCTACGCCCGCCGAGGATTGGACTTGTACGCCTGGCATAGATCATGCCGGCATCTCGAGATGGAAGACGGCCACAAGACAGGCAAAGGCGACAACTGAGGGGGTATTCGACATCTCGACACCGGGGCATTTGTCTGCAATAAAGGTGATGACCAGGCTTAGAAAGCAGAGTGTTCATATCGCTGGCATTACCACGGAGAGGTTGGAGAAGAAGAAAGACAAGCACGAGGACAGCGGTGGTGAAAAGGAGCCCTGCTAGAGCTCGTGTGAAGAATATGGACATTGGGAAGCGCTACCACTGTCAACAAGGCAAACCAAGGCCGAGGTAAAGCAACTCGAGAGCAAAAAGGTTTCAAGCAAACCCGCTGGCAATATGGTAGGCCTGGTCAGGGGTAAGGTCTGGCCAGGGGTAAACCAGTTCGCAAGAATAAGGAGAATGGTGAAGAGGAGGGGATGAAGAAGATGGGATGTATGAGAGAGCTCTGTGAGTGGAAAGAGAGGCATGGCCAAGATCAGGAGGAGCAAGAGTTTGCTGAAGAAGATGAGTCACACATGGTCCAATATGAAGCCGAGGGGGAAGAGTGTTGATGAGTAGGATAGCACACTTCCTGACACTTCAACTGTCACATTTACCACCCACAAGTGATGGACAAGATTTGCAGTTCCCAGTCTCAGCGACGACTTTACTCCCCCCTCAACTGACACTGATTTCCTCAAGCTTGCCATGAAAGTCCCTTTGCCGACTTCGCTCTATCAACACAGTCATAGTGACGGTGTGTCGAGATCACTCCGGAATCGCATCGTGTCTCGACACTGCGGAGCCCAACGTCTGCAGGTGAGGACAACACCACAGAGCTAGCGTCTATGAATGGAAAACAACACGTCGACTGATACCAGGCCAAGAAAAAAAGAGCAGTAGTAGATGATGCGGCGCGCGCTCTCACCAAAGTAGAAGCTCAGTCAAGTAAGCGCCCTGGAATAAAGAGGGTCTGAGATCCAGAACTCGGCCGAGAATCCCAGCGTGGAGATTGGAACCGAGACGTCCCCATTCCTGGGCATGTAATGTAACCCCGGTTTCGTTCGACCATAGGTTGCACGCTCATGCACCGCACCTTGGCCGTCTCGCGCTTGGTGACGTGGCCGAGCAGCCTTTTGCATCATATGTATGCATCTTCTGCCAAGTTTTTTTCCTTTGAGCGGCGTTGGGTCAGGCATGGCCGCGGGCCGCTTTCTACTGTTGCAGCTTGTTGACGATGCTACCTGTTCTCTGCACAAGAACGGGTTAAACTCCACCACTGCTTGGAGAGCATGGGAGTGGGAGCTTCCATCTCTGAGACATGGGGACGGTGCGTGCCGTGCCTCGTGGCGAGAATGCGTGTGTCTTTGAGAGCCTGGCCTTGTTTTGGGAAATAACGTGAGATGTGTAGCAGTCTGCTATCAACGTGACCTTCAAGACTGCTCTTGATGACAGTGAGAGTTTATGCCTTGAGCATGAAAGGGGTGTTCCAAGAAAGGCGTGTCCTGTTGACACGCAAGAAGGATCTCATGAGCGTGTCGAATGTCTCGGCAAGATGCTAATGTTGGCATGTTGACGTTTCTCCTACCTATAATAACCCGCAGCCTTGGTTGGACTCGTGGTTGTAAACGTGTTAGTCGTGATGTCAGCTGTTGCTTCAATCATCCCACCGCTGTCTATCATGAGCTGTCCGACCTGAGTCCTGATTTCCAACTTCGCCGAAGGACTCATGGAATTGCAAAGTAAAGCAGCTCAAGCTTCACCTCTGTATAGCAACGTCTGGCATGCTTGGACTTGCCCTGAACGCGGTAAGACGGAGTAGGCGAGCTGCTCGGTCCGGTAATAGATCGAGCACCGATGAAATCGCATACCAAACGAGACCCTCAACTGGACCTGCCAACTATGCAAACCCAAATAGATGGCAAGGGAGAATGTTGACACACGGTCCATGCTCGCGGTGGGGAATGTTCGTGTCGGAGACCGTGTGGAGTTGATATCGGAGTCTCGGAGTTGAACAACGAAGATAGTTAGCCAACTAGTATGTAGCATCGTGCTACAGTAGCATGCGGCATATCAGAGAGAGAGAGGGATTAATCAAACGTAGAGCCAGAGATAGTCTCGTCTTCCTCGGTTGTCGACATCAGATCAAACGAGCGAGGCGTCTATCTTTGGTCGGCGTCGGCCGCCAGAAGAGACGGCGGTTGTTCCCGGAAGCCATCTCTAAGCCTTCGAATTCTCCCCCTGCAGCAGAAATGGCCTGATGGGAAGCAAAATCGCTGGTTGGCCACCAATAGGTAGGCAGTGGATCGAGCTGCGATGCGGCTGACATATTGTTTGCTGGGGACGTCGGAGGAGGGGGAGGGCACCGTCAAAGTCGTCTCGATGGCTGTCTGTCTCGCCTTTGTTTTGTTTTGTTTGGATTCGACAACTGCCTGCATGGCAGCCAGAACCTGGTCCGGTCTATCGTGAGGGGATCTGCAGGGTCTCCAACGTAACTGAGGACTATTGGAGGGGCTACTGGCGCGCGCCCGCCTCTCTGGCCTGACTCGGGGCCAAGTCTGAAGCACGTCGGAGATGCCATTCTGTTGAGGAGGCTCGAGACGAGCATCTCATCCGCATGAAGCGCTTCAATCCCCTAGGCGCGCGCCGTCTGTATC
>JABFEX010000400.1:0-12402 GCA_013623515.1 Fusarium illudens | reverse complement strand
CCCCCCCTAAGCACCCCCCTGAAGCCATCACAGACCGACAGATACACCCCCATTGCGCATAACGCCGGTGTTTGACGCGAACGAAATCTCTATTCAGACATTTTTCTATTCAGACTTGAATTATACCTGCATGTCCTTGTTTGCTTATGAGCATAAATCTCAGAATCGTGCAGTTGCATAGGTAGCGCCAAACGCGTGCAGTGCCAGCCAGCCGCCCTCGCATTCAACCTCAGAAAAATCCTGTGTTCGCCTATTGTCGACACTGTTTTCTGCCTCATTCAAACACTGTGCGATAGCCATATCTTCTCCTCCTTCTTCTTCTTTTCCCACTCAAAAGCAGCATCGTCACACAGCTCTTCTTCTTCATATTCTTGATCTTCTAAGCATCTTGATCCCCAAGAGAAGAGTCCTCTCGTCTTTGCATCGCCATCTTCATTTCTTCGAAGCTCTTCATTCACATAAAGACGCTCTCGGAGACAGGCTTTCATCTTCCTGCATCGTTGGCATACCTTCCTTGCTGTCTGTTCGCTTCGCACCGTCGTCCTCTCGCGGAGAACACATATCCTACAGAAGATCGCCTCTGCTACCCTTTCCACGCGCATTTCCACATTCACCGCAATCTCTTCCGGTGCTGAGAGTCATTCCTTGAGCCTCTCTTCGTTCTTGGTCCTTTTCAACCCAAGGCTCTTTTCCCTGAGACGCGAAGATCAGGTCCTCTGCGACCTCATCCGCACATCCTTCATTCACCGAAGGACATTCTGGAGGTGATTTGAACATCTCTTCCATCTTCGACCTTTTTCAACCCAAGACTCTTCCTCCTGAGACGCGAAGATCAATAACGGACCAAACAAGGCCCTCTGCGACCTCATTCGCGCATCCTTCATTCACCGCAGGACATTCTAGAGGCGATTTTCATCTCTTCAACATCTCCTCAATCTTCATCCTTTTCACCCCGAGGCGTTTGTCCTCTGACGCAAAGACCTCGACCTCACCAACGAACACAGGCTTCTTTTGCCTCTCGCATTCTTCATTCACCGAAAGACTCCTTGCGACAGCTTTTCATCTCGAGCATCTTCTTTTTCGGCTTAACCATCTTGGAGATCTTCCCATCTTCTCCACCTCACACGCACATACCTCACACGCACTCGAGTACCCGACACGCACTCGTCTATCTGACACGCACTCGAGAGTACCTGTCACCAGGATAGCGACACTCCCGAGGAACCCCCTGTCACCTTATCCAACTTTACTCACCTTCCATACCCACTGAAGGATCATTTGGCACCGATGTCATCTTCTTGAACCTCTTTACCATATTATCCAGGGACCATCCTCTCACAAACATAATCAAAAGCCTCCCCTTGGATCTCTTCCATCCAAACCTACATCCAGCGAACGAAGCTTTGACTTCCATCCTCACCTTTTGGAGCCTCTTCGAGTTCTATCTCTTCGATCATAACGCCAACTTGGGTATCTCACAGGGACCCCCTCCTATCCCACTGGGTGTCTCTCGACTCAGCTCTGTCGCAGCCTGACATTCACCGAGAGAAGCTTTGCCTTCTATCATTCTGAGACGACCCGGACTCTCCACCTTTCCAATCACATCGACACTTTGATCCTCACGCAGAGATCCTGATTACAGCAGTGAGCGCCTCGTGCCTCTCTTACATCAAAACCTAATATCCACCGAAAGATCCGTCAGAGACGATCTTGATCATCATCACTCGTCATCACCCACTTCATCTTTCAGACCAAATCGACATCTTCATTTCTTACGAAGCCTTCGAACATCAATAGAAGCAAGCACCCCTTGCCTCCATCCGATCAACGTCGGATATTTACTACGAGAGCCGTCTGAAGCGATCTCATTCGCCTTTACTCTCCATACCTACACTTCATCTTTCAGACCCCAACGATTTCACGTTCAACCAAGATCTGACATTCGCCGAAAGATCTATTCGGACTGACATCAGATCTTATTTCCGACTAGACGACGGACTTCCCTTCTTCCATATCTGCCCCTCCTTCTCTCTGTGACAAGATCAGCCTTTATCATGTCTCCTCGGTCTTCTCCAAGTCCCAAGACGCCCCGGCAGAGCCTGTCGCGCCATCTCCCTCGCCAAGCATCATTGTCACCCGCTGCTGTTCAGAAGCGCCGCAAGAGTCCTCGCTCAACAGCAAAGGGAGCTCGCAAGACGACCCCTAAAAGCTTTAAACAATTCACCAACCTCCCAATTGAGCTGCAAGATCTTGTATGGGAGCATGCATTGGACATGAATGCTCCGAATGTTTACGGATTCGAAGTGATAGTCGTCGACGAAGAGAAGCCTGAGCCTATTGCCACACCCGAGGCTGCCACAAAGCAGCCAGAGACGGCGTCTACTTCTCAGGAGAGACCCAAAGTCCAGATGAGACAGACGATGCTCTGGAACTTCTCTGCTGGCACCCCGAGACCAGCGATCTACCCCATCAAGCAGGCTCTCCTTGAGACATGTCCCCGCTCAGAGGCGACAGTGGCTCGCGAAACACGACTCTGGAAGCCGTCGGAGCCGTATGAGTTGGAGTCCAGGAGGTCATATGTTGCCACTGTGCAAGTCGACCTATCGCGTGACCTCCTTGTAATTTCACAAGAAACGGGCGAAAGGCTCGAGTCGATGACACCCGAAGATGTGATCCCGGGCGTCCGCTACGTCGGCGTCACTTGGGAGGGTCCTTGGGACGCGCCGCTGGTTCAGAGGATGGAGAAGGTGGCTCAAATGTTTCCCGATTTGATCTGCATCTATGTCATTGTATCCCATTCTTGCACAGTTTATCCCCACCTCGAATCCTGGCCAAAGACCGAGAGGTCGGCGTCTGTTCAGGAGGGATACGCGGCGGCGTGTCAAGAAACTGCACATGTGGAGACAGCGACGCAGTTTAACTGCAGGAACATGATGTACCAAGAGATCCCGATCGAGAGACTCCCCGAGATGGGCAGTGTGCGTGATCCGATTGGTGATATTTTTGAGTATAACAAGATCCTGGATCAACAGCGCCAAGAGGCGGACGAAAAGGGAGAGGCATTTCGAAGACCTGCAGTCAGGCTGATGACGTGGAACGACTCTCATAGAGTGAGAGGACGATTCGGCTGAAGGAAGTATTGCGACCGGGACTTGAAATTCGGAGGAGGTTACTCTGGGCGGGATATGGGAGCGGGATGGGATATCGGACTGGGGATTCATCAAGGACTGTTTTGAGTGGAAGTAACCCGCAGGAGGGGATTTGGAACTGGCTTGTACGGTTGATGTAATACGGAGGGATTGGCTGGAAGGAGGATTCATTGTCTGTTTCTTTGGAGGATGTTCGTAAACAAGACGAGCTTGTTCTGTCACTGTTCTATTTCTGAGTTTTAACTCTTGGCGTACCCCTGGCAACAAATAAACAATAACCCAGGTTGTTCTGTATGGCTTGGACTCTTTCGTGAATAAGCTTTGACAGATCTACTCTGACTCACGAAACGAACTTTACCATCTGTTTAAAGACTGACCACTCTCACAGGTAACCATGCACCGTATGCTTCGCCCATCCCAACCATGCAGCTTCCGGGTCAAAGACACGATCGAAATACGCAATACCGGACTTCCTCCAAGTCAACGGCACGTCAGTCCCCCCTGGGTTCTCGAGCAGCTTGCTCCGCCATAGGGCGCATCTTCACAAGCACTTTGTTGCCAAGAGCTTGCCGTGTACGAGAAGAAGAGGGTGAATGAGGGTCTTCAGCGTTAGGAACGACGAGAAGAATACCATCAAATGCCAGCGACGAGCCTTACAATGGTCATGTAGGGCTTGGTAGTGTGTGTCTAGGGAATATCTGTGCAGGAAACAACAGGGAACATCCGCCAGACTTCGCAGGCTCTCCCTGAAGCGGGCTCGCAGATGAGCTGGTCGTCGGAGGACAGGAGCCGGTTGATACACTGGCGGCAGGGCACCTCGTCGCTGGAGTCTCCCTCTATCAGGAGGAGACCGAGACAAATGTTCCTTCCTCGCCGGTGCGGGTTGTTGTCGCCGGGGTCTTGGCCGCCGGGCACAGGAGATGTACTGTAGTGTACCTTCGTGATGCACCCCAAGGCGCTCGACGGCTCAACCTGGTCGTTTTACATTGCAAGAAATAGAAATGCTTCATTCTATCATGTCTCAGTCGCTCTATATCTCGTCGGTGGCATCAGCAGTAGGCTTCTGTGTGGTGTCGTTGTCTGCAGGGCACACCCCCTCCCGCTAGCCCACTCCCCTATTCAACTCCATCACAGCTGACCTCGTAGGCAAGATTCGACAATTCTACAGCCTCCAGTTAGACCTCCACCGATGAAAAATCACATGACTCACCTATAAGCCCCTAAAATCAAGCTCCAGGCTCGCATCTCTCGAAAGTTACGCACGCTGTGCAGCCGCCCCCCCCGACCTCCCTCCAGCGCCCTCAGCCCTCAACGACCGAAAAAGTTCCATCATTCACCTCACACCCTAAGGCTTAGGGCGTGCATCTCGACGCGGTTTGTTTACATTCTGAATTTCATCTCTCCCTCCCTCCTTCCTTCCTTCCTTCCTTCACACCTTCACACCTTCACACCTTCATCCCACAATAACAACAACAACACAACAACACCATCATCATCATCATTATCATCGCAGCTTTTTAGCATCGCCGGCATCACTATCCTTCTCCCATTCCTATCATCGCAATCTGATTACACTTTCCATCTCCCACATCAAGATTACATCAATCATGAGTGTCTTATCTTTTGAGATCCGGACACCCCGCAAGGATGTCTTAACCGCCTACAACTTGGGATGCCTGGGCCAGGACACCTGCTCTATTCAACGACTGTTCTCATGGGTGATTGCGCAGTGCCGCGAGATCGTAAGTTGTGCCAAGGCCGCAGAAAGAGAGCGCCGTCACTAACCTCTGGTATCAGCCCCAGCCATCTGGGCTGCTCATTGACTTTGAGGCGGAGGAGGAGCCGACGTTCCCTAAGGAGTGCAGCATCGACTGGGACAGCGGGAAGGGGGACATCTCGACCTCTGATGAGAAGCACAACCTGGACGATCATGTCCTTATCGACCTATACCAAGATCCCCTGCAGCCTGAAGGCGCTGCTATCCAAGCTGATCTGATCAGCCTTGCGGAATCTGACGAGCTTGTATTCTGCAATGAAGAACTCGTGTGCCTCGGCCACGCTCCACCAACGGGCAGCGAGAGCGACATGCTCATCGCCGAATTCCTGCAGGATTTCGCTCCTGTATTCCAGGAGATGTCGATCTTCTCCCACGCGGCTGAGGACCTGATCGGCCTCACCACATATAACCTGGCGATTTTCGAAGAAGGATGCGCTGCAGGCGAAGAGCTTTCCACGGCTACTGAAGAGGACATACTTGTCTTCAGCGACGATGAGCCAGAGAGCCTCTTGAGCTTTTAAAACGGTTTCCACGGACCTTTGCCATCAAGGCTACCGGGAACAACCCCAAGAAGGGGGGTAAAGGGGCAAGGACTTGGATGGGGATTCTCTTGTCAGAAGACGGTGGCTTTATACCCGTCGAGCGATCACGAAATGGAGGAGGAAACGCGAGCCAAACTTGGCAATGGGAACAAAAGGGGATGTCTGGTTTGGTTTGGTCACAGGTTGGAGGCGGTAACGGTTTACTGGTTATGGCGACACTGATGTCTGCCCTTTGATGTGTTTTTTCCTTGTTGCTGTTGAGTTGTCTTGTTGCTTCTTGTTGTTTACTATTCATCATGGCCCAGGAGTAAGGGGGAACCAAGGGGACCCGGCGTTTAGGTAGTTCAGTATCGAGGAGATCGATCTCACGCGAATGTTCAGATCGTCCAACACCACCGTTCGTTGCCACCCAGTGCGTTTGTGAATCTAAACACGAGACGCGTTGTGTTGTCCTCAGTTGATCGTTGTGCCGTCGTCCTCAGCTGCTCGCTCAGAACGCACGTCACATGCCCCAAACGGAGGAGACTCCTGCAGTCTGAACCGGGACAATACCAAAAGAGGGTCTATTGTCCAAAACGGGGGGGTTTCCCTATTGCAGACGGGCTTGTTTGTGTTGCCACGGGTGTGTTTATAGCGGCCCAGGCGTGGGAGTGCTTCACCAGACGTTGCCAGTGCCTCGCCAGACGTCAGGAAATCTCCTAAACGGGCGCTACCCGCAGCCTGGCCGACTATTTATTCTCTGTTTTCCTCCTCCTTCCGTTTTCTTTTTCCTTTCCTTCTCTAACATCACTCAAACCGAGGATAGAAACCGACAACAGGAATCGCAACTGTTCGTGCTTTACAGGTATTTATAGCATCTCTTCTTCCCTTTCCTCCCTCTCCCTTCCATCTTCACCTCCTCTCAAGCCTCCTCGTCCCTCTTCCTTCTTCGTCTCTGCGCAAGTCTCCTCGTCGTTTTTCGTGAGAGAGAGTCTTTTGCCTTTCCTTTTTCGCGTTACCGATGGCAACTGTTTCTCTCTACTTGAGGCGCGCCTTTGTCGACCTTGACACTGACCCTTTCGTCCTTCTTTCATTAGACCACCAACCCAAGTTCTTTCCCGAGAGAAAGCTTCTTTATCCCTTGTCGTCGATACTCTCCTCCATACCAATCCAACAAGTCCAGCAACTGCTGCGTTTATCTTCGACCCTACATTGTCGTCTTTCCCTCCTTACAGCACCCCAAGGATCAACAGTAAGTCTTGTCCTCTTCCAGCTTCCTATATCAACCAACTCTGACACGTCTCTCAGATGAATGACTCTATCGTTCAGCCACCATACCCGCACTCGTTGCGGCAATTGCGACCGCTTCCCACGCCTCCTGTCCGGTCGCTAATGGCGATCCCGGTCCCCGAGACCCTCCCCTTGGGGGTCTGGGGGGCCGCGGACCTCGAGACAGGACGAAGGATCTGCCAGATCCTTCGTCTCTATGGAGATTACATGCTCCAGGAAGACAGGCAAGAAATCATTACCAGCATTCAGCTCGGTCTACATCACCACACCAACGGCTCGATGGCGGACCCCCGCCATCATCATATTTACCAGCGCCTCCACGACACGGTGGGGGACTTTCTTATTCCATCAGGTTTTACCTACACCAACTGCGTTCTGCTCGCTGGAATATTTGGCCCGACACATGGGCAGTTGAGGAAGTTTGGGCCCCTGCTCATAGAAACGCTTGGGTGGAACGCCATTGAGGATCCGCAGTTCGATCAGTACCTTTTCGACTTCGTCATTGAGATGAGGCGGGCTGATCTGGAACGCAGAAACAACATCATGAGGGAAATAGCTTTGCGGGAGGCCGCCGAAGGTGTTGGCTTCGTTGAGGATGACGAGTAAGAACTTTGTGGCAACTTTCTCGAAGGAATTAGGTGTTGGTTTGATGACGCGCTGAGAGTTCGCAACGGCCTATGTCGCAAGCCTGTTTGTATTCTTCGTGTTGAGGAAAAGGTCACGCCCATCTGTCACTTACCGTACCGAGAGGATGTTTTTTTGTTGCTGTTTTGTTCTGTACAATACCAGGGATTTGGGGTTTCGGTTGTTTCTGATTTAATGCATTTCCTTTTGACGAGCTGTCTGTACAGCCACTCACCTCCTTTGATGTCCACACTCGCACCAGCCTCTGTTATTTCCTGCCAATACGAGCTTAGTGACATGTTCTAGAGACCGTTCGGTCAAGTAGACAAAGAATGTCCCCTCGAGGCTTGTCCTCTGCCATTCGCTTCCCACGTGATCAGGTGCTGAACATGTCGCATGCGCCAGAACACCACGCTGGAACTCCTTTGTAAGGCCTGGAAGGATAAAAATTACTGCACTTGAAAACTCTTATCGATTACCTTATCTGTGATACTGCCTCCGACTCTCAAGAGTCACATGGGCATTAGCTCTCTGCCTGCATACAAAAAAGTCAACACCGCACGCGTCCCCCCTAACAACACCTCCGACACACAAACACACTAAACTTCACCACAACCTCAAAGCAAAAAAACATACGCAAGATTCGAGCATAAGGTTTATCGCTTTTGACTTTGGGAATCTGCTTTACCTTTTCATCCATCGCATAAATAACACATCTTCCCTCCTCAAAATCTCTCCCGAATCCCTCCCTTCTTCACCACCCACACTTCCTTTCCGTCACCACCACGACCATTGCCCACCCCCGCACACATCCTCTTATCATCATCTCCTCTCCCTACCTCCCCAATACCATCAATCATGTCTCTTGAAGGCCTCACCACACAGCAGGCCGTGAGCCAGCTCAACGGCAACCTTGAGTCCACCCCCCTCGTCAAGCTGTACAAGCTTGACGTGACTGAGTTCCAGCAGCTTGCTCGTGAGGCTGCCTTCCGCGACGCCCTCAAGAGGGTCCTCCGCATCTCCTGGAGCATGCAGTGGAGCGGCGACGAGGCTGTTTGGAAGCCTACGTGCGGCCAGGGCGTGGCTATGAAGCGCCTGGAGGACTGGGCGGCTTCGGCCATGTTTCAGCTCAGGATGAGTGGTCGTTAGATCATTCTACCTACAAAGGTACGCGACACAGAGTAAACACGGTTGAGGAAAAGCTGACTTGTCCACCAAGGTGGCACAGGACAGGACACGTTCAAGTCCACCCTCGACAATGATCAACCTGCAAAGGTTAGGCTTCGGGCTCAGTATGAGCGGTCGCTATATCATTCTAGTCATAAAGGTACGCGACTCAGAGTAAACACAGCTGAGAAAACGCTAACTTGTCCACCAAGGTGGTTCTACAGGACACGTTCAAGTCCACCCGCGACAATGGTCAACCCGCGAAGGATAAGCTTCGGTCATATTGTTTTGTGTTTCGGAGAGAAGGATTACTACTGCGTCGATAACCTGTATGACGGAAAAGTTTGTTATTGTTGTGTTTGGCTTATTTCTGTTGAGTGTCTCTGAGCTTCTGGCCTTTCATCGGCCTTATTTACATCACATGTTGTCGCTCACAGTTTAGCCTATTCGATTAAATACTACGGACTCTTGCTCCCAACAAAGTTATTTTACAGTGAAAGAAATACGCGGAAGTAAACCCAACGAAAATAGACACGTGTTGTTGTTATTGTTGTGGCGATAGTCTAGCTAAACTGCACCGTCTCATATGAACTCTTTGCTCGGATACGAGGGCCGTATTTGAACAACACCCAAGGAACAGGGAGCAAGGCCACTGCTAAAAATCCCAAGAGACTGCTCGCCCAGTCGATGCCTAGCTTCTGATACACTTTACAGGGTCAGCTATCATCCGTGCTTCAAGGTGGGTGGGTGGGTGAACTTACTCTGGATCGTGAACAGGGGAAACACTCCAGCAAAGCCATACCGCGCGAGACTATTCGCGCTCGCCGCACTTGCGACCACGCTTCCATGATACGTATCGGTTATGTACTGGATAGTGCTCACGAACACGCATAGATTCCCCCAGGCAAAGACAATCATGGCCGCCGCAGGGCTCGCCCACGAAACCCCCGGCCGCGCCGTCCAGGCGAACCAGAACAAGCCGATCGGCAACCCAATACTTCCAATCATTGCAGGATACAGACGATGCTCGGGCGGGATCTGATGAGGAGGATACTTGTGGGCCTTTGGCCGGTATAAGAAGACGTCGCAGAGGATGACGGTGACGAGCCCGATGATGCAGCCGATGACGATGGAGAGAAACACCAGGCCCGACTCTTCGATCGAAAACTGATATACCTTCCCGAACGTATACGGCACCGCAGCGAAGAAACTAAACAACGTCCCAAACTCGGCCGAAACATAAAGACAAATAAACCCAGTGATGGGCTCGAGGAAGACCATCCGGATCGGTCGCACGACAGCCACGACAGCAAACGTCTTGAGCCGCGCAGACAGAGGCGGCGATGGTTCGACTTTGAGACCCATCTTCTTGGCCAGCCTTCGCTTGATGGCCGGGTGAAAGGTTTCTTCCGAGAGGGCCGTCACTGCCATGGCGAAGATGGAGAAGAAGATGAGAGTCCACTGTGTCCAGCGCCAGCCTTTGCGGTTGACTACGAATGAACCGATGACTGGTCTTTGGAAAAGGGAGTTAGCAAAGATTGACGTGGGAAGTAGGTAGGCAAGCTACTCACCCTAATCCAGGTCCCAGAAACGGCATCAAGATAAACACAGCAGAAACAGGCCCCCTATTCTTAGGCGTAAACGTCTCCGACAAAGTCCCCGGCGCAACCGCAAGCACAGGACCCCAGCACAGCCCAGCCATGAAGCGCAAAAAGCACAGTCCCCCCATGTTGTGCACGAATCCCGCGCCGATGGTGAAGATCGCGCCGAGGGGCACGCTCGCGGCGTAGATGGTGTACCGGCCGATGGTCTCGGAGAGAGGGCCGCCGATCACGGGGCCGAAGCCGAGGGCTAGGACGTACATTGTCAGGGGGAGGAGGGCGACTGTGCTGCTGACGTTGAATTCTGTCATGAGGTCGTTGCGGGCTGAGCTCATGATGGAGGTTCCGATGGACCTGGGGACGTTTGAGGTTAGGAATGGGGGTTTTTCTTCTCGGTGGGTGCTTTTTTTACTTACGCCAGTAATGCTGCGGAGGATAACATTACGACTTGCAGTGTCTTCTTCCAAGCTGGCCAGTTGAATGGATTGTGCGGGCTGTTGTCCCAGTCCAACTCGTCCACGGCACCATGACTCTCCTTTGTCTGCGCAAGCTCGACATCATTTTCAGTAGTAGAGTCATTCCGAATCGAATCAGCGAAAGCGACATCCCCAATCACCGTCGCGGCGTCTTCATTGAGAGTCGTCGCCGTCGCCATTGGTAGTACAGTCTCCCCGGTCACAGCAAAGGGGGCCTTGTTTCTCATATCCAGAATAGCAACTCCATCTATATTTAAAAGTCCAAGATCCAGCACGCAGATCTAACAATCCCTCAACAGTCCAGACACCCCAGAATGGCGACATTGGGGTAATTCGGGACCCAAATGGCAATAATTCCGACGGGGTTTATGGCGGTTATTGTGATTACTGATCTCCTTTGCTACGCTGCTGCCCACGCGCAACTGTCACTAGCGCGAGTATCGGCTTGGGAATTAATGATGACATTGTCAGAGCTCAATTCTGGAGGGAAATTATGTCACGTCTCCGAGATTTTGTCTGTGTTTCTGCAGAGTGTCGTCTTTTGCATCTGCCGCGCCCTTGAGCTGACTTTTCTCCCAACAACAGATTAGTAACCTGCTACAATGAAAGAAGAAAAGCTACTTGCCTTGTCATGTAACAGTAGTACAAAGCATCAATCCTCGGCTTGGGGCATCGCTTAGAAATCACATTCATCATGGGATCACCGTCGGCAGCGAGGGTGTCACCCTTAGATATGTGCTTGGCGCTAATGAGATAGAAGCGGCAGAGTTGAAGGCTTTGAGCTATTAAAGACCGAGTTCTTGTTTCACTGTGACGGAAGCGCATCGTGAAGAGGCAGGCGTTTATCTTCCGTCCCTGTTTCGGAGAAGATTGGGTACCTGGGTAACGATTTTATGTGCATAATTTAGGAGTCGGGTAGCCAAAAGGCGCCGGGAGCTTGTCGCCGCCTTTGCCCAGGTTTGTCGCCCCTAATCCAAGACAGAGATGGCTATGATAACTAACGTTCTATCTGTTTCAAGGCCGGCACGCCCGACTGGGAGGCGATCCCTCGTTTGGGGATGATGGATGACGACTACCATCGATAGAACAGATGAATCGGAGTCTTTCATGACGAGGTCGCCAACGTAATCAATTCTAGAGGCGGAGATCAGTTTATGGCCGACAAAGTCCTCGAGAAATTGCCGCTCAACCATGCCACTATTGGGGTACCCGCAGCCTCGGCCTTGAGGGAGCAGCTGGTCAATCATCTCATTAAATCTTCTGGCTCGTCGTAAGACTGGGGTTAGTAGCTGTTGAAAGCATGGTCTACCCAGTCGCACCATGGTTTAAGTTGAAGGCCTTTTGTTGCTGTTTTCTAGGGGAGGGTTATTCGTTCTAAGAGTGCATACTTGTCTTGCTAGTCCAATCAGCTATCACAGTCATAGCAAGGAATTAAAGTCAAGACGCGAAGAGGGTTCTCCTTGTCACTATACGAAGGAGGGATGGGCAAAACAATGAAAAACGAATGAAGAATAAATTAGTAGCCATTTCATTAAGCAGGTGAGGGTATCGCGAGCTGGACTTCGGGTGCGCGTGATAGAAAAAGCAATGGTTAGTACCTCCAGAGGTAAAGAGACTAGTCGGGATATTAGCACGTCAGTCCGATGGTCATAGCCAGCTGCAAGCAACACAGGTGCGAAAGGTCTGACACTGATATACCCAGCGATAGGTATCTTACCCTAGATATTAAAAATAAGATATTAGGATCTATAGGGATAGAAGATAGGCACTCCTAGTATTAATAAATTTCCTTAATTA
>JABFEX010000399.1:0-47400 GCA_013623515.1 Fusarium illudens | reverse complement strand
GGGGGCGGATGTCCCGGGGTGAAAGGATGATGCCCTGAGCCGTGGGGCCCTTTTTCTATCCCCACTGGACACAGCGTATTTCAGGGCATCTATGGACCTGCAAGCGCTGAGGAGAGTTGGAGACGAGACCCGGGCGCCAAGGATAAGGGCTAGGTAAGGTTGCGTGGCAGAATGTCCGTCCTTTGCCAACCCCGGCGAGCCTGGTCTCAAGGACTTTGAAGGCTTGGCCCAGGTCTTGGCCACGGGCTTAGCAAGCCGAAGTTGATGCCCTCCCACGCTTGGCTTCCATCCATCCTAGAGAACTGATGGCGCCTTCTGTAGCGTCGAAGTGCGGGTGTGTGTGTGCCGTCCCCGTCAGCATCAGCACCCATCCCATCCAGGAACGCCATGAATTCGTATATACAGGACTGCGTGTGCCAGCCAGAGGATGTATTATGTGGTTACGGCTCACATCTAGAGCATGGCTCGTTCCATCAAGCTCGTACAACAGATGACAGACGGATCAAACGGGATCCTTGCCAATGCTGGAGGTAGTCATGTACGGATACGTAGGCACTGTATCATCCAGCGCCCGTCTCATTCCAGGCCCTCGTTCCAGACGAAGCCAAGCAGAACGCAGAGAATTCTGGGTAAGGGGTTTCACACTTGGGGCTCACCCTTCCCCTCAAGACATGAGACCCTTTTCTCGCTCATGAGAGCATTGTTGAATGTCGAATTCATTCATTCTGGATAGGTAGCTTGAAAGAACCGAGATGGATGTTCATCATCAGCTTCGCCTCTCTGCAGGTCCCCATCCCATCCCCACCAGCTCCAAGCCCGGCGCCCATCAACATCACCCCAGGCATGGACCGTCCTGCTAAGCCACGGGGGAAGTCAGGACTGGACCCGCTGCCGCTCGTCGGCTCCAGCTGACGGACATTAGCTGTGTTGATGCTGTCTCGCCATGTCTCGCCCTTTGACTTGGGCGGATGACTTTGAATCCCGGGCGCAGGTTGTTTCTACGCGCCGCCTTTTTTCTTTCTTTCTATTATTGGCCCCCATCCATCCATCCATCCATGGATAATGCATAACAAGTCAGAGGGAGACTGATCGACAGTCCCCTGTTTTTGGCGGCCACGCTTGATGATTGACATTGATCATCGTCGTTTTTCCAAGTCTTTCTTGTCCCAAGACAATGATGATTGACACCCCCTGAGTCCCTTCACCGCTAGCATATTCCGTCATGGATGCCCTGGGCTACTCTGATGACACCAAGTGCTCGGCGTTGGCTTGTGTTGATTACCTCCATACTACGTACTCCGTACTTCATGTGCCCAACCCGCGATATCGCATTGGTCCCTGGCACCAACGTCCACAATCAAGAAGAGAGACCTTGTTATCTCCCTCTGTTGCTACCTACCTACATTCTACCTCCCTACCTAGATCCCCAGTAATTAGGTAGGTCGCTGTTCTCCTTCACAGAATTGACCCTGGCCCATGACCCTGCCACCGATGGCATGTCATGACCAAGGCCAAGCCCATCACACAACCAACTTCAACACGACCTCTCGCTAGGAACCACTGTTGCTGCATCGATACGCGGTAAACATCCATCCCCGGCCTCTATCGCTCGCCCGTAGCAACACGGCACCTCTTTTTTTTTTTTTTTTTTCAATAGCTCTTCTTTCCCCCACATCTAGTTTCCTTTGGCTGCCTCCTCCTCCTTTGCTTTCTTTTCTCTCTTCCACTAACCCCTGGGCAAGCTATTTCCGATCCGTCCACGAGCGAGCACGGATCTCTCGGGGTCCGCGAGGAATGCGGTATTCCGTGACAAGGTGTTCGTCTCATAAAAAGGTATCCACCGGTTGCATAATGGACACGGGATTCAAAACAAGACGTTGCTGCTCGAGGTCTTTAATTGCCCGAGTCCAACATGTCAGAGAGAATCAATTCATTAAGGAGCACAGCACCCAAGCCGTATGCAGATCGCGAGAACGAACCTTCGGGAGGCACTGCCATCCCGAGACGGGCAAGGATCATCGAGGCGCTAGCTGGCTGCCCCTATCAGCTGGGATAAATGGATCTCCGTGGCTGAGTCAGTCAGATCTGCAAAGCAACGTGCACACATCATTCTCACGACAGCCTCACATTCATATGAGATCCTTCGACTTTGTAGGGCTACCAAGGGTCCACGGACGGATATTAAAAGTCACCGTCTTATAAGTAGTGCCCTTCCGTGCAAGGCAAACCCATTGTAGACTGGTACATGACTTGAAAACACCTGGACTGTGTGGAACTCAGCTCTTCCAACCTCATGTTCACTTTCAACCATCCATCCCCTTTGGCGCTCGTCCCATCTGGATCTCAGTCTCTACTCTTGCGTGGCTTCAACCCTTCGTACTACACCGGATGGCGCCCACGTCTTCGGTCCGGCCACGCCACATGTCACGTTCAAGTCATGATAGCTGCCATCCAACATCTATACGGGGATTATAGACACAAGCTTGCAGACTTGTTGAGACAGGACCACCATTGACGGCGATTTGGCACATGAGGGCGCCATCTGTCATCTTCTCAACAACACGTCAGTACTCAAGGTTCAACATGACATCTTGCATGAGAGAGAAAATGGAATCTTCCATTACTATGCTCAGATAGACCATCTGCCTCACCAGCCCCAGCCATGCCGTCACCAGTAGATGCAACAGCCCGTGCATCCCGCAAGCCGAGCCAGTTCGAAAGCCATCTAGTCCACCCAGCGTTCCCTCCCAAAGGTGATTTTTTTTGTAGTTTGTTCTTTTTTCGTCGTTTTCGTCAGCTTGCTTGCCGCTCACCAGCAGCAACCTCCCTGGATCCATCCTCGACCTCGTCGCAAGGAAAGCCGTTCGAATCGAGGCCGTCTCTTGTCTCTCTGGATGGCCCAAAAAGGATCAGGCGTAAAGATGATTCCCAAAAAGGCATCATCAAGAACATCCCCAACCCCCAAAACGTCTAGCAGAGCCCACGTCCCATCTCATACGAGGTCCGTTCGTCTAACGTAGATATGTCGTCAGGGTATCATTCCCCCATGCCTTCCGCAGAGGTGCCGTTCAACCCGCGAGACCTCCACAGAAACTGGAGCCCTCAAATGCAAACCGAGGGCAACGCCATCCTGCGCAAAAAGCCTGCAACGCCCCGAGTCTCAAAAAGCCCTCCGGTCCCTTCTTCCCACACCGTGGCCGTGCCCAGCCCCAAAGCGGGTATGTCTACCGTAGTCGATGCCAAAAGAACACCGTTTCCTTGCATCTTCCATTCCCGCTTTCCCTTCGTCATCCGTAGATATCGTGAACCGAGCCGAACAGAAAGTCAAAGCCGATGGGTATCGTACAGACTGACAGGTTTGTTTGTTTGTTGTTTGTGTGTGTGTGTGTGTGTGTGTGGTCGCAAAAGCAGAAGCCGATGGATGATTCTACCGGTCCAATGGTAATGTGTGGACCGCCCAGTCTGTATCGCCAGTGTGCTAGTCCTTGGAAAGGGACAGATGGCACAGATGAAAGAGTGTTGTGTCGTCGTGCGCCATCAGCAATGAAATCCATCCCGCTGTTCCATCCATTCGCGAGAAATGTGCGAATAATGTACAATCCAACCATAAAATAACAGCCCAATACGAGAAAATCATGTCGAAATATCAACCGATACCCCCTCTCCCCCACCTAACGCCTTGCATATGTGTGTGTGATATTAGGTTTGGGCATCACGGGGCGGGCCGCGACCTCGTCCGCCTGCGCCTTGGCCGCCACGGCCGCGATAGCCACGGCCTCGGCCACGACCCCGTCCGCCTGAGAAGTGCGGGTTGTTGTTGTGCTGGTTGCTCTGGCTCTGCCAGTTGCCCTGGCCCTGTTGAGGCAGGCCAGCCTGCTGCGTCTGCTGAGGCTGAAATGGTTGCTGCTGCTGCTGTTGGAACGCAGCGGGCTGTTGGCCCCTCTGGAGATTGGAGATGGGCCGAGGAATCGACTCGGGGTTCTCGTAGACGTAGAGGCTCTTGTCGATACTGGCGGGGATGGGCTGGATCTCAGTGCCCAGGTCCCGCTCGATGTTGTACAAGTTGAAACGGTCGTCCCAGTTGATCAGGTTGATAGCCAGACCAAGGTGGCCGTAACGGCCGGATCGACCAATGCGGTGGAGATACGTCTCTGCATTCTTGGGAAAGTCAAAGTTGATGACGACGTTGACCGCCTGGATATCAATACCACGGGTAAGCAGGTCGGAGCAAACAAGGTTTCGGCAAACACCGTTGCGGAAATCGTGGAAGACGCGGTTTCGAGCATGCTGCTGCATCTTTGCGTGACTATAGAAGCAAGAGTAACCCAGCTCGGTGATTTTCTTGGCAAGCAGCTCGACTCGGTTGGTTGAGTTGCAGAAGATGATGGACTGATTGATTTGGAGCTTGGAGAAGAGTGTGTTCAAGCAGTGGACCTTCTGCTTCTCTTCGACAAAGGCGTAGTATTGGGTGATGCCTCTCAGGGTGAGCTCGTCCATGAGATTGATCTCGTATGGGCTGACCATGTTCTTGTCAGAAAAGTCCTTGACGGACAGAGGGAAGGTAGCGGAGAAGAGCATGACCTGTCGGTCTCTGGGGTGGAATTGGAGCAGCTGTTCGATGACGGGGGTGAACTCGATCGAGAGAAGCTTGTCAGCTTCGTCCATGATGAACATGGGACACTCGCTCAGGTCGGCAACATTCTTGCCAGCAAGATCAAGAATTCGGCCAGGGGTGCCGACGACAATGTGGACGGGGTCCTGCAGACGGATAATGTCATCTCGAAGACCGGTACCACCGGTCGTTACCATGACATTGACGCCGAGGTGCTTGCCGAGAGTCTTGCAGACTTGCGAAGTCTGCATAGCAAGCTCGCGTGTGGGTACAAGGATGAGGCATTGGATCTTGGAGACCTTGGGGTTGATGCGCTCCAAGGTAGGGATGACAAAGGCAGCTGTCTTGCCAGTGCCGTTCTTTGCTCGGGCAAGGATATCTCGGCCAGTTAATGCGACAGGGATGGCTTCTTCTTGGATCGGAGAGGGCTTTTCGAAACCAGCTTCGAAGATGCCCATGAGCAGGTCTCGCTTCAGGGCGAAGTTCTCGAACTCGAGGCCCTTTGTGTTTGTGACATCCTGCAGGCGAGGCGAGGCGCCAGGTCAGAATGCGGGGGGATGCGCCAAGGGGAGTCGGGGCTACAGCATACCTCTGTTTGTTGTCGGTTGTCCTTGGCGGGGAGGTTGAGGCTCTTCTTCCAGTCGTCGTTTCCAGCGGGAATTCCGTCACTGCCGCCGGAGTCAGTGCAAGCTCACACACACACACACACAAAGGCCGCGAGGACGGCGTAGCGGACCTGAGTTGGGTAGATTTCAGCTTGTCTGCCAGCTGATCCGCCATTGCGCGAGTGGGATCCGTCTACGGATCGGGGAGGGTGAGGAGGATGGTATTATATGCAAAACAGCAACGGAGGTTGACCTCTCGAAGGTGCTGGTGGCGCGAGGGGAGGCAGCAGTTGAGGAGCTGCGAGGGTTGGTTCGTGTGGGGAGACTCGGATAGGGTCCGGTGCACTACCCGGGAATAGAAGCAGCTTTAGAGGGGAAGATGCGGTCTTGTTTTTTTTCGCTCGTGTGAGGCGCGTAGCCGAGATCGCGTGTATATTCGTGGTCGGGGTCGTGATGAGGGTAGATTTTGGTGAGTGGTATGTGGTTTTGAAGTCGAAGGGGAGAAGTTGAGCAGGCTCAGGTTTAGTTTGAAGGTGAAGGTGACGCTGGCTGTGTGCCTCATCGCGGCTGAAGGCCCTGCATTTCCTGGTCACGTGTTGGCGGGGCAGCCCGGTTTTGGTTTCGGTCGACTCACTCACTGAGCAGGCAAGGCCAGGGTCTTGGCAGATCGATCACCTGGACGGAACTTGCCAAGAGCTGAATACCTAAGTTGCTGGCCAAAGGGCGAGGCCGAGGTATTCAGTACAGTACAGAGGACGGTACCGAATCCTGGCGTATTAGCGAACGTCAGAGGGGAAACTCTGTTCGGCAAAATGTCATGATATGGATGCAGGCAGGGGCCAATAGCAGGGGCCCTGGGATTGACCTCTTGGACTCGCTTGACCAGCCCTCAACAGCTATCATCCAACAATCTCTTCTCCAAGGTATTGACTTGCATAGGTAAATAGGCAGTTCCCATTCTTCGCTCTAACTGGGCCACATTATATCTCGACGGTGGCTATCCAAAAACTCCAGTGCAATAATCTTACAAGACCAACACACACACAAACATCCTACAGCTTCATGCCCATGGCCTTGGCCACTCTCAAGCTCTGCCTCATGCTCAGGTCCAGCATAATCTCCTCACTGCCACCGGGGATGGCATACGCCCTCACATCGCGGTACAGCCTCTCGACCTTGGCTCCCTGGCCGCCGCGCGAGTAGCTCAGGCCGCCAAAGATCTGGCTGGCCTCGCGGGCGCAGAACTCGAAAGTCAGGGTCGACTGTGCCTTGAGGCCGGCGATGGGGCCTCCCAGCCGCAGCATCGCCTCGGTCTCGCCCATGCGCTCGCACTGGAAGATGAGGTTCTCGAGCCAGTTGTACGAGGCCTCGATCTGCCGCGCCATGTGCGCCAGCTTCATCCGGATTACGGGGTGCTCAATGAGCTTCTTGCCAAAGGTGCGTCGCTTGTTGGCATACTTGACAGAATCTTCGTAGCAGACGCGGGAGAAGCGGAGGGACTGGATGATGATGCCCATGCGCTCGTGGTTAAAGTTGGTCATGATGACTAGATGCGTCAGTATGGGTACAGTCTCGCGATTCAGGTGGAGAGCTTACCTCGGAACCCCTTGTTCTCCTTGCCAAGCAGGTTCTCGACAGGAACCTTGACATCCTCAAACGTGATGTACGTTGTACCAGACGAATGCACACCCTGGCAGTTCATGCGCCGTGTGGTGACACCTTCACCGCGCTCAATGAGAAGCAATGACACGCCATTCATGCCATTCTCTCCCGTCCGGACAGCGGTGGTGAAGTAGTCACACCAGATACCGTTGGTGATCCACTTCTTCTCACCGTTGACGATGTAGTGCTTTCCATCCTCGCTCAGCTTGGCCTCGCAAGTCAAATTGGCGACATCGCTACCGGCATCTGGCTCGGTAATGGCGAGGCAAATACGCTTATCGCCGCTCAGGATGCCAGGCATGATGCGATCCTTCAGCTTCTTGGAGCCAAACTTGATGACAGGGGGGCAGCCGATGCCGAAGCCGCCGATGACGTTCCACACGAAGCCGCCGGATCCGGTGCGCGACAGCTCGTCGGTGATGATCATCTCGTGGAACAGATCCCACTTCTCGGGGGGCACCGACTTGATACCGTTGGGGACGTAGTTGGTAGGGTACTTGACGCCGAGCAGGCCGGCCAGGTAGCCCCGACGGCCCATCTCCTTGTAGATCTCTTCGGGAACCTGCTTGGCCTCGTCCCACTCGGTGACATTGGGCTCGATCTCATTGTCTATCCACTCGCGGACCTCGGCGCGAAGGGCAGCGTGAGTCTCGTTGAAGTAGGGCGAGTGGTACTGTTTCAAGTCAGCATTGGCTCAACACATGACCAAGATACAACTCACGTTCTGATACCAGCTAGGATCACCAAAGGGAATCTGGTCTCCGAAAGGCTCGAGAACCTCCACCTCCTCACTGCTGGAAGCCTCCTTCTCAGCAGCAGCAACAGCCTTGGGTGTAGGCGCCGCGGGCACAGGAGCAGGCTCGGACTTAGGCTCGGGGGCTTTGGGCTTGGTGTCGAGGGAGCCGACCTGGAGCTGCTTCTGGTACTTTTTGAGGATGCTCTCGTTGTGGTACTTCCAGAACTGCTTGGACGCGTCCTTGCCGGCGACTCGCTGGAGGATCTTTTTGCCGCCTGGTTGAACGTTAGATAAACGGGTTCATGCACGCGTCTGTGGAGTGCAGGTTGCAACTGTTCGTGGCGTCTGGGGGTGGAGGGCAGTTTCTGTTGGAGGCTTGCTTCTTGCTTGCTGTCTTACCTGGGTGGTCGTCTTGGAACTTGGTCACGTCGTAGACATCGCCATCGACGACAATGTACAAGTCTCCGGGCTTGTTATGCGACGCAACGTCGCCCTTGGTAAATACCTGGGCCATCTTGAGACTCTTTCAGGTGTTGATGTGATGGTTGTGTTGACGTGAGAAAATGTGAAATCCCCAGTGTTGATTCTTACAGGGAAAGGCGCCAAGAAGTCTAGAGGTACACAATAGAGAGAGAAAAAAGGAAGAAGAAGAAAGTCAAGAGATCTTGCCAGGATAGATTTATCTTCCCCACGATCCATCCCCCTTTTAAATTCTCTTCGGCAAAAGCGTATCCGTAGACGATAGACAATCACATGCTGTCCGGAGTGTGCCTCCACCCCCAGAAAAACCCCGTCTTCCAAGCTTTCCATTCCCCCAGACTCGGCCGGTCTTCTTTCACAGGCTGACCTTTTTCCTGCAGAACAGGTCATGCATGAATCGTTCGCGGCGTTTCTCGATGCGGTCATGGTCATGTGCCCTGCGCCTCGCTCTCACTTGCGACTGACACGGAAACGAGTATCGAAAAGCATGTGAAAGCCCGCGCAACAAAAGAATGAGAGTCTCGACAACTGCGCTACTAGCGCCGAGAACCCTCGTGGCGACCCTGGTGTGTGTCGGGGTGTGTGTGTGGTTGATGTCATGATAGGACCGTGTGGGGATGCCGAGGTTCGCTTTGATCGTCCAATCGAACGTCGACAATTGCCAAACTCACCCCGAGGCTCGTTCCACGACTCGCTTGCTCCTCCACAAGATTCGGGCGCCATGTGTAAACGAGGCCAGGGACCGAGATTGGGGCATGCGGAGAAGATGCAGGGTCACTCACTCACTCACTCACTCACTCACTCACTCACTCACTCACTCACTCACTCACTCACTCACTCACTCACTCAGTCGAGCATGCGTGATTTTGGCCAGCGATCAAACCTGGGGAACACGCTGACCATTCATCAACCGTCATCTCTTGAATAGTGTCAATGCATTACACCAGCCTCGCTCGCCGAAGTGCAATAAATAGTTAACAAGCTGGGCCTTCTTCTCTTGATCCCAAGCAAATACACACACGCAAAGATAGCAATTGACCTCGACCATCACGCAGGATGTATCCGTAGCCTCACTCCACACGCCAAAACTCCGTTCCCGATCCCGGCCCATGCAAGCCTCTACCCTTTTCAGTCCTTTCGTCCAGCACATCACATTACATTCTCACCGCTCCCGAGTCAGGCACCTGCTTATGCGGTTCCACGGGGCTTCGACTTGGCCGCCGCCTTGTCCTTCTTCTCCTGCTTGAGCCTCTTCTTCTTCTCCTCGTTCTTATCTTCCAACTTCCGCTTGTGCGCCGCCTTCTCTGCGTCCGTCTTGGGGAGCGGCTTGAAGAAGCCCTCCAGCCGGGCTTGTTGCGAGCTCTTGAGGTTCTTCTCTAGACGCGCGCCTCCGCTACGGACACGATCTTCCGAGAAGCCCTTCTCCGTGACGAGGAACTTCACCAGGCCCTCAAGGTCTGGCTTCTCCCACTTGACATCGCATTCTGGGGCATCGGCCTTTCGCACGTCGGGCTCGAAAAACAAATCCCGCGCATCCTTGTAGGGCCAGTCCTCGGGGATCACATACTTCTTCTTGGGGTCCTTCTCGATCGCCTCCACAATCTTCTCCAATGTGCCGTGATCGCGGATCATCTTGAGGGCGGTGGTGGGGCCGACCTTGGGAATAGGGTCGAGATAATCACAGCCGAGAAGGATACAGAGATCCACGAACTAGGTAAGACAGTCAGTCAAGGAATGCACCAAGGTGAGCAACACGACGTACCTGCTTGCGCTCCATGCCAAGTCCCTCGAGAACCCTCTCCAGATGGATTTCCTGGATAGGTTCCTTTCGCTGCTCACTGAACGTGAGGTGTCGCAACAGAATGGGAGAGTTGAAGCACAAAGTGTCCATATCCTCGCTCGCCGCCGCATACACCTTGCCAGCCTGCGCCAGCACAGCACACTGGGCCTCAGCTTCGGTGGGTGCGACGATGTAGGGAATGCCCATGAGCTTTAGCAAGCGCTGACACTCGGCGTTGTGCTCCCGGGTGACACGGACGGTTCGTCGCGAGAACTTCTCAACCTCCTCTGCCGTACCCGTCTCCTTGGCCTCCTCGAGACCCTCGGTGGCCTCTTGCTTACGCTGGAAACGCTTCGCCAGCTCGCCGGACTTGAGCTTAGGGGGCGCACCGTCAAAGACGTATAGGGGCTTGATTCCGTTGTCGACCATGCGGAGAGTGCGGTAGAACATGCCCATCAGATGCGACGTCGTCTCGCCGCTGTCGTTCATGAGCTGCTGACCATCGGATCGTACGGCGATGAGGAAACTGTAGATGCTCATAGAGGCATCCTTGAAGAAGAGTCAGTATCAACACTGCATCAAGTCTAGAAGTGACAGGGTGTCGACTCACGATAGCGACCTTGCGGCCAAACTGGTTCTTGATCTCGCCCTCCTTGATCGCATCGGGAGCCTCCTCCTTAATGATCTGAAAGAGCTGCTTGATACCCATCTTGGCGACCTTCTTCTCTTTTGATTTGTGTTGGGTTGGTGAGAAGGGGGAGAATGGATGTTGAGTGTTGCCTGGAAAGAAAAAGACGAAGAAGGAGGGAAGGGGCGCAAGTGGAAGGAAACTCGAGAAGGAAGGAACTTGACGCGTGTGGGAACGTCATGACGCGCCCTGTCGCGCTGCAATTGACAGGGATCTTAATTGACCCCACACCGTGACTTCCAGCGCTGCCTGCAGGCACCACCAAGAGGCTGGGTCCAATGGTACACGAGAATCCCCTTCGCGGAATAATTACATTGAATACCAGAATCCAGAATCTCAGTTTATTCAGGGTTTCGGCTATAGCATTGCACGTATGAATATCGATATACCCTCATAGATACTCTGTAGTGCGCAGGGATCCATCTGTCCACGAGCCATCATCTAACTTCACTCTCATCAAAGAACCACCTTAACAACAGCATCTACGGATGCTAGAATGGGAAACACAGGATTTATCACAATGAATGTATCGACGCTCACCACTCCCAGCCCAGGACATCATATCCCCCACCGCCCTCAGAACCTCCCATCATCCTCGAGGCAGGCCGCGACGAGTCCAGGAGGCCCCTTGGCCAGCAGATAACAGGATACACCCTGGAAAGGGGAGATGAGTGCACATATCCACTTCCCAAACCCGCCTCAGTGCTGATGGCGTCGATAAAGTACTAGGTACTTGTGTTTGATCTACCGCTCGGAATACAAAGCTGTCAAGAATAGATCTCTCCTTGCGCTCCACCATGCCGTGCGGAATGGCCAAAGGCCAGACATAGAAACATCACTGGGAAGAAGAGCATGCATATCACGTTCCGAATACGGCGCTGCGTCCTTGGCTGGCCCTCCTGTATGTCGTGTGGTTGGGTTGGGTATCGTACATTTTCGTGTCCACTCTTCATTATCTCATCCTCGATATCTGCTCGCTGCTGTCAGTTCTTCAGTCGCTTCAACCGTCTCTCATGCCCTCCGTCGGCCACCGCCCATACTATCGAGGGTCTTGTCGATCTCCATAATGTCCAACATCTCAACCTCCACGTCTCGCGTTGTAAAGTCGTCCGACACATCCGCCGCATCATTCAGCGTATCCATAAAGTCAAAGCCAACGCGCGGCCGCGACGGTGCTCGGTTATTCGATCCAGCCACATCACCAGTGAGGTCCTGTTGCCCAGAGGCAGACCGTAGCCGCAGTGTTCCAGGCTTGACAGTGCTGAGGTTGAAGGACGTCTTGACCGGCCTTCCTGCCTTGCCGTGCACGATGATGGCATCTGACTTCTTGGAGAATAGTCCCCGTCTTCGGGTGTTGACAACTGCGCCAATCTTCTTGCCTGGCCCGTCCTCTCCTTCTCGGACGATAAGAATTCTGGATTCGCCGATAATCAATACATCGGCGGGGAGGGCTCCGTCCTGGATGCTGCTGCTGCTATGGTTCGCGTCCACCACCAGTCCGACTCCATTGCACCTCTCGCCCAGGAGGCCGGTGGGTAGATCCAGGAGCTTGACCATCCTAGTGGGTTGCGCTCCGCTGAAAATATCCACGCCAGCACCTGATCCTCTGCGGAGCTGGGAGTCCCAGAATCGTAAAACTCCAGGAATGACGCACACGTGCTCCAGGCCACCAACCCAGAGCACAATTGTTTCGTCCTGGACTGCATTTCCGCTCGTCGGTAGAGGTGCCACCTTGATACCGCCCTGGATCGTAGCCAAGCGATCAAGAGTGATAGCAGAGCTGAGTGAAGCCGTGGCTTGACGTCGGGTGTGTGGGGTCATGGGTGCGAACTCCCCGGTGCTGCTCTCCTTGTTCTGCATGGTAACACTGCGGAGCGAGCTCGTTCCCTCCACGTATCCAGACACGCTGAAAGCCGACAGTGCGGCTCCACGAACTCCGGACTTGAGTTTGCTCGAAAGGGCAGCACCTGATCCAGCAGGGCTGACACCATCGATGTCCCAGACTCCCCACATACCATCAGCGAGGAGAGCCAGCACAGCGCGGCCGTGTGCTATCCAGGCAGCGTCGAGAATGGGCTTCCTCGTTGACGAGGGGCGAGCAAAGGGCTGGTACAGGGAGAGCAGCCAGGAGCCCTGGCCTGGCAATGGACCAGTCGCATCCGGGTCGCGCAGAGAAGCAAGCGCAAAATCATAGATCCGCACACCTTGCACCGCAGAGACTGTGAGCAGCTGCGTTGTGTGCGTGGGGTTGAATGATATGCTTTTGAGCGGGTTAGGCAAGTACTCGGTCTGGAACGGCTCAAGGGCTCGTGTGGGCTTGTCCTTGGGGTTCAGGGGCACATCCCACAGACGGAGAACGCCCGAGGCCTCTCGCGAGTGTGAAGCGATGACCGCCCGTGACTTTGTTCCCGGCCGCTCAGTGGCCGTGGGCATGATGAGGTTGATTGCGATTCCCTCGCTGTGCTTGCTCTGGCCGCCAAGCAGGATAAGCGACTCGCCCCAAGCTCCAGAACCAGCATTGCCTGCCAGGAGATCATTTCTGAGCTCTGGTCTGGCCTTGCTCTCTGGGGAAGGGGGTGTGAGAGGAAGTGTGATGACATAGACGTCGTTGGTGACGCACGACACGGCAAAGACCATCCTTTCCGTCAAGACTTTGGCTCCTCCCCAGGCGGCGTCCTCGGCGGGTGTTAGGGTCATGGGCATCACCGCAACCTTCAGCACCGACGTTCCGAGAGCCAGGTCGAGCGTCTGTATAATCTCGGGATACGGGCCATCCTCGATCTCGTCCTCAAACTCGGGCTTGTCCTCGAATTGGGGTGCTGTCTTGGACTTGGCTGGTGGCTCCTCGTCGTCCGAGTCGATGATCATGATCGAGTCCTCGCCTGTTCCATTTTGCTTCTCCTTCTCCTTCTCGGGCACCTTCTTGGTGGCCTTGAATCGCTTGCCGCCGCGCCAGGCAATGGTCACGCCGTTCTCGTGGCCGTATATGAGGATAGTCGCACCCTGGGGGGACTGGACGGGGTATGTTTGCACATCGTTGACACGTCGCGAGAGATTGTATCTGTGGAGGTCAGCTTGCACTCCGGACATCCTTATTCTAAAGTGAGCGTGACTTACGTGAATTGTGTGTTTTGCGCCGTGCGACGGATTCGGGGAGCTGTGATGGAGCTCATCGTGCAGCCGAGCTTGGGCGATGAGCCCTGTGAGAGAAAAGATGGGCCTATATATCGAGAAGAAAGTACCTCGAGGATTAGTTGGGGTTGATTTCTGGGTTGACGTGGGTGATGACACAGATTGAATGGTGTTGTGGTGCTTGAGCTGGTGCCTTCCAGGTATTTGGGCCAGGAACTTTTCCAACCGCGACTGGATCGCGCCAAGCTCCGAGCTGATCAGTCACGTGATTGGCCCAACCTCCAACGACACCTCAACTCGACTACCCTAGATGCCCCGAATACTGAACCAGTGCTGGACTTTTTCTATAGCACTGACGGTTCATTCTAGTTTTATGGTGCTTGATCATTTGACATTTTGTTTTTCCCTCGCCCTGGTAGTTTATGGAAATTGCGTGCTCATTTATACTACCTCTTACCAAGAGTGTTGGGCACCAGTTGCGTGTGGTTCGGAGGCAAGCATGAGATCGAATGGTGCCATGCATACTGAGGACTACAAACCCGAAAGCCAAACACGCGAGTAGGGACACTCCCATGAAACCAAATCAACTAGGGACAAAGGACGAGCGGGAATGAAGTAGCAGCCAAGCAACTTGACTCACCCAGCAACATCCGTGGGTGTATGAGACCGACAAATATAGACCATGGAAACAGCACAGGGGAACAAACAACCCATAGGCTCAAGAGCGACACGAGGAACAAGCGAGACATTAGTCGCGTCTTCCCAATCATCGGCAGCCCTGATTTTCTGCTTGGGCGTTCATTGAACCAGCTCGACGTGCGTATGAACCCAGCAAAGCAAGCCACTAACAAGCAATATACATACCCCATAGACCAATCCCAAATCTAATAGAAGCCAGAGGCGAGCAGCAAAGGGAAAACCACGACGCTGACACACCCAAAACCAGTCAATTGGTAATATCATGGGAAGATCAAGGGGTAATGAGCTTGAACGGGACCTGGGCTTATGATGGGCTTCACAAGGATTTCAACATCAGACCAAGGACAAGCCATGGTAGGAGTTAAATTGCCGAGGCCTCAGAACCAAGAACCAGTATCTCATGTCTCAAGTGGTGGTGTTTCGATTACTACGCGCAATCCTACATACAGACAACACCGTGACCACCCTCCATCGGGCAATAGGTTGAAGAAGAAACAACGATCAAGTAAAAAAAAAAAGGGTTAAATAGAGCGACGATAGGATATCCCACACGATCAACCAGCCCCCTTCGTCGTGATATCTCCGCCTGGGCTGGCATCTCCCCTGCGTCCTGCTGCATCTATGTGACACCTCGCTCGCTAGCACCTCGCCCAATATCCCAAGAGGGCCCGGTTGCCCTCTATTTTTTAGACCTGCTTCCCATCCTACTCGCTGGATAGATGGAGAATTTGTACAGAGGAGACCTCGGACTCCTAGTCGTAAAGGAAAAAAGAAACAGACGTGCCGATTACACGCGGGGTATGGTTGCCGCCATGATGCTCTTACCCGGAGATGACTTCTGCGGAGGGTGCTGGAGAATGACGGTGGCATGCAGGGGGGAATAGTTGTGGCGTTGCTCTCATCTTCCCCAGTCGCTCGAACCAAGGTTTGAAGCTGAAAAGTGACGAGTGAGGGAGTGGACGGCGTAGGGAGAGCCGGCGTGCCATGGAGCGTGCTTGATCAAATCCAGTCGTTATTTCCGCAGAGGCAAAAGAGAATAAAAAGGTCTAACCCTACGCCCAGAAAAGAGTCAAACGCCGCCAGATCGTGGGGGGAATCGATCGACCAATAGACATGAGCTATCATCCCAAAAACGCCGTGAATGCCGATGGTGAGGTTGTGGTTGGAGAGTGTTTGGCCGGAAAGCCTTGAAGAGTGTTGGAGCTTGCTCATGCATTGGTGACCTGGTGATGTGTTAGTCGGACATGTTTAAGATGAGTCTAGTGCTGTTTCATTAACTTACCCGAAGAATCCTCCGCGAGTAGTCTTGGTTATCAGCGATGCTGCCGTCACTGAGTCGTCGGTGGGCCATGACAGGATCGAGACGAGAGTCGGTCATGGAGATACTGCCGCTGCTTCCAGGAGGCTTGGAGCCGTTGATGAAGGCGTTCACAGCAGCGTTTCGACGGTGCTCCTCCTCAATCTCAGCGTTTCGTCGGCGACGGACAAAGAAGATGGCACCACCGGCAACAGCACCAACCACGACGACGCCCACAACAACACCCGCGGCAATGGCGGCCACATTCGGACCATCCTTCTTCTTGTCTTCGTCGTCGCCGGCACTGCTGGAATCTGAGGGAGCAGGGACACTATCGGTCTCTGTGACGACAGCGGTGTTCTCAGCGGCGCTGGTCTCGCTGACCGCCTTTGTCGATGAGGGAGCGCTGCTGGTAGTCGTCTCATCTGGCACATAATCGTCCACAGCAATTTCCAAGCCGGTGTTGAAGATTGAGTAGTAGGTCTTGAGAGCACCGCAAGCCTCTTGGGGGTAGGCTGGGCATGGGAAGTTGCAAAACGAGTCCTTAACCAGGTCGTCCTCGGCAGGATAAAGCATGCCGCAGTAACACTTATCAGCCTTGAGACCCGACACGTATTTGCCGGCCTTCTTGCAAATTTCACCACAGTAGCCACTCGTCACCTTGGCTCCCGTTGCCTGCTGGGTCAAGTTGCCGCCGGATGCGTAGCATCCATGAGAGGTCAGCTGGTTAATGACGGGATCGGCGTAAGGGGTTTGTGTTCCCTTGGCTTGAACCCCGAGAAAGTTGGCGGCGGCTAGGAAGGCCAACGAAAAAGTTGTTGTGGTCTTCATTTTGTTGGATGTGTATCGGATATAGAGCGAGCGTGAGGGGGTTTTGGGTAGGCTGGATTAATCCGCTGATTATGGGAGCGGACCTCAAATCAGATCAACTGAAGTTGAGGCTTCCTTGATCCAAAGCTGATGATTTTCTTTTGGTTTGGTGTTGCCCTAGGCTGATCCAGAGGTGCAGTGAATCGACACGATTCAAGGTTGATCGAAGTTTCTTGATTGACAGTGAGCCGA
Organism: Fusarium illudens; assembly: GCA_013623515.1. Lineage (NCBI taxonomy): Eukaryota > Fungi > Ascomycota > Sordariomycetes > Hypocreales > Nectriaceae > Fusarium > Fusarium illudens. The sequence continues at coordinate 30,647 of JABFEX010000399.1, read as the reverse complement.
GTCGATGACGCGAACAGGAGTCGTCGAAATTAAACGGGACGCCGTGAGTCCTTTGTCGATTGGAGATCAAGGTCACAGACGATGGTGGACGAGTCGAGTGAATAATATCGTCGGTCGGGGACAGGAGATGGCTCGAGAAGAAAGGAGGCGAGAGGATCGGATCGTGTCGTGCGTGTCGTGGAACCAGACAAGGTGGTAGAACAAAGAAGCTGAAGGGCAACGAGACGAGACGCCCTTGAACAAGAACCGAAAGAAAAAAGACTCAACGATGGAAAGTGGACGAAGGCAGCATTGGTCACTACAATACGCTTCAGAGGTGAAAGAAGATCAAACGCTTTGCGTGTGGGGGGAGGTGAAGGAGGGACTGGAACGAACGAGCGGCGGGAGGGAGTGGCTTGTTTTGTTGAAAGAGGAGATGGCGAGAAACGGAGCGAGAGGAGAGGCAGTGACGGGACTCGACCAGCAGAAGCGAAGCGAGAAGGAGACGGAGGGAAAGGGAAGTGGGAAGGGAAGGGGAGACGAGGAGCCAGGAACAGGAGTCAGAGCGAGCCCGCCCAGGCCTGCCTGGGATGCATTGCAGCGAGTGAGCGGCAGCAGAGCGCGAGACCCCCCCGGGAGAGAGCAGGGAACAGGGGGGTACGCACAGGGGGCATCCAGAGGGTCACAGGGGAATGCCCAGCCAGTGGAGTTGGCATCAGGGAATCAGCAGGGATTTGGGCACCATTTTGGGACCATATTTTGGGTGGTGGTGGTGGAGCTGCAGGGGGGCGGTCCCCGTTTAATTGCACAAGAGAGCACAAAATCATGCACGGCATTACTGTCTGTCTCCCGCCACTGTCCGCTCCAGTAGCCCAAAAGCGCCGAAAACACCGCCAATGAGACGTCGACTATTCACGGCTTTAGCTTGTTGGGCTGGCCAAGACGACGAATCATGCAGCAGATGGGCGGTGCACAGCACAAGTTTGTGCGTGCGAATAACTTCCTTGGCTCTCTCGCCCAAATGCAAACGACGGACGGGACTGACCACCACCTCACACCCCGTACTCTGTACACGAGGCCGCGACACACGACACAAAAGACGAAACCACACCACGGAAAACATTCACACAAGCCTGTACGGCCCGGGACACGGCGACACCATAGGAAATCACCACAATCGCCCAGTGGCTGGATCTGGAAACACAGGGCGCCAGCTAGAGACTCAGCGCATCAGCGAATCGACATCAGCACACCCGCTCGAGTGCCGCGCCGTGTCCCTTGAACAAACGTCTTGGGTCTCATTGATGCCTCGTTCCTGAGCCCGGCGGTTGCACCTCAGTCAGCAGCGCCCATCGTCCATCCCTCCCTCGACGGTCGACCCTCGAATCCCCCACCGCTTCCATCCCCTGGACTCATTCAACACCCCTCCACCCATCCATCCATCCCTGGCTGGCTGGCGCCGTGCGCCGGGGGTAACGCTGGAGGCGCTGGGACCGCTGAAGCCGCCTGCAAGCCACCTCAGCCAATGCCTCGAGTTGGAACCATGGAATGTGCTGCCGCTATTGGAACATGCGGGCCACGTCAAGCTTCGGATCCTCAAAAAGGCAACCATGGTTCTGGTTCTGGTACCAATACGTTGAGAAAAAGCCTTTCCTTGATGCTGCGGTTTGGGGAGAACGGCGGGAGATAGAGTTTCTGCCATGGGAACTGCTCGTCTTCCCCTTCATTTCCATCTTGGGCCTTCTCCGCGGCCTGGTGCAAACCTTGTGCATCGAGTTCATGTCCCTTTGTGCCCTGATATTCAGGAACAGCATAGTGGGATACGTACCTCACCCTCCTCGACCCAAACTGGACGTGATTGCTGCAGATCATGGCCCCAGTTGGTTCTGTGCCGCGAGACTCAACCACACGGCGCCAACGCTCGTTGATCAATTTACCCGTTCCAACCGCAAGCAAATCACGCGTACGGCGTCAACCCAAACCTCGGCGGTTGAGCGGAAAAAGTCAGAATGTGATAAGGTCCTTCTGCTCTGGAGGGTTCTCGAAATATTTCCTCTGATTGTGGAAGTCGGCTTGCGACGACCGAGATGGCTGAGGCTTGCCATCCCCATGCTCAAGTGGAGATTTCGAGGCCCATCTCGACCTTCATTTGCACGTCAATGCACGCCCGCCGCACGACGCAACCCCCGTCTCGAGTCTTTCATAAAGACCGTCACACCCTTTTGTGCAGATTTGTGCATGACCTGCACCATCGTGGATCAGCAAACCCCAACAGGGAGCGCGTCAGCCATCACCACGCCGCAATGGCCGTCTCGATCCACGTGTCTGACGAGGCTTGCTGTTACGGAGAATGCATCAACTAACGAGCGGTACGACTTGCAGGACGACGACGTGCGTGCGTTGGAAGCGCTTACACCTAGAGTAGCGGAAGTATGAAGTGGCAGAGTTTGCAAGTCGGCAGCAGAGGCACTGCCAGGACCTCGTTGGACACAATGGGATGAACCAGCGAGTGAGTGGTGATTCCGGGGTTGGTGGCTCGCTATCTCGGTGTCTCTGGCGTCTCCACCTCGGCAAACCGATCGAGGTTCGAGGCATGCAGTCGGAGTACGGAGCAGCCAGTTATGATCACAAGAGTCAAATGGCAGGCTTTGTTCCCGGTGGATTGTCGCCGCTGGGTCTGACGGCCATCGGAGTTGCATCAACCAGATCACGCCAAGCTCGACCCCGAGCGACACCCAACCTCTCGGTATCTAGCCCTGCACAGAAACGAGATTGCTCAGGGCCACGCCTCGAACTGCCAGCGACGGACGCATCTTTTGCTGGTTCCTATCGAGAAGCTGAGCGAGCGAACATTCATTGCCGTGTTGCGCCCATCAGCAGCGATGCGTGACGGCGGTCGCAGAGTTGAAACAGCGACTAGAAACGCCGGCTCCCACCCAATCTCGTTGGCCGCTGTCACTTGCCCAAACGGCCCCGTTGTCAGAGGTTTAGCCTCTCTCAACTGCCAAGATGAGTGCCGGGCATCTGTATCCCGCTGAACTTGCTGACGAGGCAGCTGAATCTCGACTCGGCAAGAGAATGAGAACCGTTCTCGTGGGAGAGAACCTTCTGAGCTGAATCGAGGCCGAGTCTCCGCCGCCCGGTCACTCGCTTTTCAGAGGGGCACGCCGCGGTTCCCGAGCCCACTTGGACTGGAAGACTGGTCGGTAGCCACATGGCGTGCACAAATCTGGACAAATCTGGATGGGGCAAGGTAGGTTCTGCACTTGGGACGCACTAATTGCACAATTCCCTGTTTTGTGCTCTGGTTCATTAAAGCTCGCGTATAAGGTTAATCACCTTACGCGTTCATGGAAGGTACAAAGGATTGGTTCCTACATTAGCGACGGCACTTGCCCTTTTCGTCGAGACTGACAAAGCGATTCTTGATTTGCGGCCCCCCTCAGATGACACTTGTGGGTCGAGTCTGCGTCCTTGATACGAGGCCGCGAAGCCATTCGCAACTCGATTTGCTGCCGGAGTTCCGGGGAGGAATACGTACTCTGCGGAGGACCGAGGAAACCTGCCAGATGCAGAGCATCGAATGGCCGGCCACTTGCTCGAAAGAAAAAGGAAAGAAGGGCTGGTCGAATCTTGTGCCTGGCGTACCTGAGTGCTCAATGCAAGGAGCGTCGTGAAGCCCAGGAACAAGGAAGACGAAACCAGGTGCAAGGAGTGAGCGGCTCAACTGCTTGTCAAAGCTCCAAACAAGCTCCAGGCCTCCTCTGGCAAGGCAGATTTTCGTCTACCTACGTACTTGAGCAGAAAGGCTCCCTCGGAAGACAGAGATTCAGCCCATCGGTGGCACCCATGATCCCTTCCAAGATCACTCATTGCTTGGTCGACACTATGTAAGGACCCCTCTCCCCAGCAGCCATTCCCCCAACTGCGACCGCCCCAAGACATGGATCAGACTGTTGCATTCTCCCCCATTTGATGACTTCTCCAGAGCAGAACCCTCATGGATTACCATCGAGTAGAGATTCAAGGACCCCGTGGATAGCTTCTGACAGCCCAACCCAGAGCAATTTGGGTTGACGATTATTGCCGTCCGGAGCACGGAGGGTAATATATCTGGCCGGCCTCGTCCGCGGCATCTTGACCCAAATGGTTGGGCAGGCACCGCAATTATCCGTTTCTCTGTATCCATCCATCGAGGATAATACTCCGACCGCTTGTGGTGGAGGGAGGCTACACCTACCCAGGCACCTCGGCCTGCCCTGGGAACCGGATGTCGAGCCGTTGAAGCCAAGGCGACATTGTCATCTCGACACCGTTGCATTACATCGTAGATTGCCCATCGGGAATCAGGACGCTGACGGTTTCACCATGTGGCCGTTGCTCCGTCTATTTACTTTGTTCCATGCCCGTTACCAGCCTCTCAACAACATCAACACAGATATCTGCAGATTGGGATAATATGGGTACGGTCGTTAGTACTATGTACCTACACACACAGGCGGACAATCTTCCCCTGTCCTAGACACTGCGGCGTCACCGGCTCGACGTGGCTTTCGTCCCGAACCACCCGCCCAGACCGTCTTGTGCCTCGTCGTTCGTTTTGTCGTCTCATGTTGAATAGGAAAAAGGCTGGGGGATATCTCTGTTGAACTGTTTCCACAACCACGGCCAATGCAGTCGAGATAGTCACACCTTTTTTTCTTCTTCAATGTTTCCCTCTTCCCTTGCTTTCCATTCCTCACGTCCTGAGGCACCTTCATCTCGACTTGCCCAGGTAGTCGAGATACTTTCCCCCAGATGCCCCAGTTTATCGAGATTACCATGGATGGCTTGGTGTGCCACGTTTTGAGCACAATTGTTGTTTCCCCCTCCACTTTCATGTTTTCATATCATCTCGAGCTATTATCCCCCTGCACAAAAGTCATCAAAGACCGACCCTTTTTCCTTGTTTTCCCACCCCTTCCGGCCCGGCGTTGGTGGCCGTTCACCGGGACGCGGTCCGTCCATTTGCTGGTCTTACCAAACCTTGCTATGTACATATTTGGTCCCTTTTTTATTCTCCTCCCCCCCTTCCGCTGGTCGGCGGCGGCGGCGCGGGAGAGATTGATCAACCGTTGAAGGCTATTTTTGGCGTCTCTCAATCTTAAAAACATTCACAGTCATTGGAAGGGAAGGCTATGTACGGTGCCAGTTCTACCGGATACGCTGGGAGGGAAGTCAATGGTCGGGCTCGAAATGTCACCGGGCACACGCCAGCCTCGAATAATCGAGATGAGATGGCTGCGGCGCTGTTCACCTCTGATCTGCGGGACTGTCTCCGTGGTCGTCCACGGACGGCCCAGATCCCGAGTCTTGTTTCCAAGGCGCGGGCTTCGACTTCCAAGTTTCTCGGTCCACCTGCAGAGACGATCGTTCTCTGCAGCCCTTGCCACCGGTGACAACCAGATTTGTGCAGATAAACTCCATCTTTTCTGCCTTTGTATGAAGGAAGGCCCCCTCGTCTCCCTGCATTCCACGGTGGCGCTGGAAATAGTATATCCCCCCGTCATGCCAGTCACTCAAGACAAGGCGTGTGTGCATGTGTGTGTGCGTGCGTGCGTGCGTGCCCCTTCTTCGCGCCCGTCTGTGTCTCATTTGCTGTGGAGTCTGCCGCCCCCCGCTGCGCAATATCGACAACGTCTAATCCTCCGTAGATATCTACCTCGAAACAGGCAAGACTATTGATATTGCGTGTTTCGATTTCCCATACTTGTCCCTGGCATATTATCGCTAGTTGGATAAAAGGGATGTTGAGGGGACTCGATACCGACGGGACTTGAAGGCCAGGGGGCGCTTGACTGCATCTCCTCTATCGTGACTCTGTCGGTCACGCTGCGCTTCGCGGGTGCTTTTTCGCCTGGCGGTCGTTGAACATGTTCTTGCTCCGTGTCTCGTCGCTTGTTCCCTGGATGGGGCTCCCTCCGTGTCGGCCCTCGCCAGCATCCGAATATGCTGAGTGTGCCCGTTAGATGTTGTATCATCCCGAGGGAGGATGGTTGGTGTTCAAGACATACCCGAAGAATATCAACAGTAGACCACCAGTTACGCCCGAGCCGATTCCGGCGCCGACTCTTTGTCTTGAACTTAGGTCTGGGTGACGGTTAACTCGGATATCGGGACCTGCGGAAAAGATATAACATCACTTACCATGTTCCCAGCCCATGCCGGGTCCGCCATCGTCATCGTCATCGTCGTCACCGCCGCCGCCATTATTAGGAGAAGTAGGCTCCGGGCCAGCAGCTGAGGTAGCAGATGAGTAATAAGTCGGCCGGCTGGCGCTTGTTGTTTCTGTGGCCACCGTCAACGTGGTTCGTGAGGTTCCGCAGCCGTATGCCTCCGCTGAGAGATCCGACCACGTCCAAGTCTGACATCTTGAGCGTGAGCCATCGGTACTACACTTATTATCAGGCCAATGGCTACTCAGAATCCAGGAAGAGATACTCACCATGCCAGAGTGAACCTCCCGGATGCGGTACCTGATTCGATGCACGTTGTCGGGATGTAGCATTGGTCGTCGTCACAGCAGCCGAGATAGGGCTTGTTCCGACCAGAGACGTGAAGGAAGGCACAAGATGAAGGTGAACATGTCACTGCCAGTTCGGGATCTGAAGTTGTTCTGTGTTAGTTGTGCTTTTGTGTGATTCTCGGTGTTGCTCGGCTGAGACGTACCACCGTCGATATATCCGCAGGTCAGAGGGTCCTCGGTGCTGGTTGTAACAGGTCTGCGGGAATCATCTTCGCTCTCAGGTTCCACAGTTACTGTGATTTGTGCTACAGCCTTGACGGCGAGGCTGGCAGAAAAAGCGAGGTAGAAAAATATGTTCCTCTGCATCATGGGCAAGGTGCTCGAGGCGGTTTTGCCAACAGCCAGCACACACGAAAAGATTACAGGTCGGGACCGTTTATCTTTTATCTGGCGATTATGACATAACGGAGGCCACTCAAAGCCGCATCATTATGTTCCGATCACATTTATCGTGGTGTGGTACGAAGGGGGGGGTTAAGGCTCGGATGCTTTTCAGCTTTCAGCTGTGGCTGATCAATATTCTTGGCATTTCGGTAGAGGTGTCATGTGAACAAGCACATAAGAACAGGTCCGTTGCTCGGCGGATTACTTGGTACATATAGTAGACATGTCAAACTCACATTGAATTAATACCCGAGTGCGACGACCGCCATGGACGACCCCGATTGCTACATGCTGGAGCAACTGAATGACTTTGCCGATTATGTCCAGACTCTCCGCTCAGAAACCAGCTTCGACGAAGACAACCTATCGCTCTGCAAGAGTGAGATATGCACCGCCGTCTATGGGACGGGCAATCCTGACATATCAGGCATTGGGGTCCGTGATGCTCTGTCACCGTGGTTGAAAAGCTCACTCACTCACACGCTGTAGGTTGCCACCGGCTACGTTCTCGAGTTTTCACTGAGCATCTTGTTGTCCCTCGCGGCCATCCTGCTCAGGAGGTTCCAGCCCGAAAATGGAGGGTACAGATGGAAAGAGATAATCCAGTGCGGCCTCGACTCCTTCGTCTCCTCGGCTGCGTATTTTGCCCTGGCGATCCAGCTCGCAGCCATCATCGTGCTGGTACGCAAGGACTACGGCATCAGCACCGCCGACCTCGGTGCTATCGAAGCCCGTATTGCTCAATCCGTCGCCGTCGTGAGCATGATGCCGCTGCTGTATCCAGTAGCTCTGCTCGAGCCTCGGGAACGCAACATCAACCGGGATGTTCGGCATAACGCCAGGCTACTGTTGCTGAGCACTATAGTGGCGCTGTCGTTCTTCCCCTTCCTCTCGAGGTGCATTCATGGGTTCGGACCGAGCCCCATTGGAACTGGTTCGAACAAAAAGGTCGATCCAGATGATTGGGCCAAGGTTGAGGACATGTGTTTTCCCGGCGGCTTCACGGATCTCAAGAAAGATTCGACCTGGAAGGCCCTTCCGGGGCTGGAGCTGACCGCCAGCCTAATCACGTACTTGTTCACCATATGGCTTCTCTCCGGTCTCCCAAACACACGCTACATCCCCGAAGAGGACACAAAGGGCTACAAAGGGGTAGAGAAGATCCTCTCCTGGCGGGAGAGGGTTGTCGGGTGGTTCGAGGACAGGTGGTTCTGTGCGATCGTGCCGCTCCTTGCGATTATCGGCTTGACGATACCGCTGGTGGTGATGATTTTCACGCTGAGGGATCTGCAGAAGGAGCTGTCTGAGGATGTGGGACAAACGTATGAGGGTGATAATTGGGGGTTTGGGCAGATTGTGTCTATCGTGCTGTTTGTTCCTGTCGGTGTTGACATGGCCTACCGATGGAGGTTTGGATCGGCATATCAACCATGATGGCAGAGGGGTTCTTGGTAGTCCTTTTGTGTGAAGTGTTTGGCAGCACTCTCCTCATGTTGGCCAAGCCAGGTCTCTATTCTTCTGTCCACGGACTCGGGCAAGGCGACCATGTTGGAGCTTACAAAGGAGACCTCGATGCAGGTGACCTCAACTACTGACTGGACTGGACTGTACTGGACTTGGGAGTTTGAGCATAATATAGACTTTTAGAAATATGAACTCTACCATGATGACCTCGGGGGTGCTGATTCGGCGAGCGTGGAGTGAACATTGACCAGTGACACAACCGTGATTGTAACTCCCATGAATCAAGAATCATAAGCAACAAATATTTCCTCAAATATTGGGCGCGTTCTGGTCTGTTAGTCTCTTGGTGCTATATGTATATGTTGAATAAGCATATGGGACGAATATGTGTATGGTGCTACGCTTTGCTGAGATATATATACTAACTACCTAGGTCGCTCGAAATCTAGTAGGGGTGCTGTCGAAACTTACTGCTATGTCTTCAGCGTCATTGGTGCATACAGCAGTTAAGTAGAGCTCCAATCTGGCAAAGCATGATCCGGTATGAAATTAATGGTTCTAGTGAAGCTGCAACCTGAGATCGGTGATCCCTTAAATCAGTTACTGCACCAGTATATTGACTCATCTATACAGCAAGGACATGGCGTTAGGTCGCATCTCGGACAGTGAATATTGAGAAGATTGCTCTTTAAATGTGTTTCAATCAAGCAGAAATAAACACACAGACAGGCCGATGGGTTTGCCCTTTCGATGGGCTTGCATCCAAAGCCTCCTTAATGTGCCTTGGCTCTTCGAGCCTTCAACTGCATGACTAACTTATTCTCTGGAGCTTGTATGATGATCAAGCTATAGCCAGGGTTTGAAGCCACTTGTCCAAGGGGTATAGGGGAATTGGGAGCTCATGTGAACCAGCCCGGGACTCCCTTGTAATTATGACGCAAGACCGTAGAATGCCTCACTGAACAAAGAGATCGAGTGCGGTCACCGCGAATCCACGCAAAGCATGGAATTATAAGAGCAACGACTGGTTGGATATGCTAGAAATGGCTCCCTAGATCCAGTGCCCAGCATGTCTATGGGATCAAATCGCTCGGAGTGGCTTATTGCCAACGGACGGAACTCGCAACTACATTATTTAGGGTACTGAAACTAGTATTTATATTACAGATCGAAGATTCTGCGCTTTTGTCTATTCTTCCAGTGTAGGTTATTGAGCCATGGGTGCTCTTCATGCGCTCCTCGTCCACTGGGACGACGACGTTGAGATAAGCAACAGCGCTGAGCGCTGATGTAAAGAAAGGACAGGACAAAGGAGTCAAACTACATGGAATTTATATCGGAAGAAACCTTCTATTGCGATCTCAACTTTGCAGTGCTCAGGTACGAAAAGGTGAGTCGGCCAAGTCCGAGTTAATCCTCCTGTTCCCTGGGCCTTGGTTGGCCGAATGACATCGGCGTCGCCTGTCCCTTCGTCTTCCAAGCTGTCGGGCCCGAAATCGGATGATGGAATTGCTACTCGCCGAGCTTAACGGAATGACGATGTATGTCTTAAAGCTGTGTAACATTTGCGCCCAGTTCCAAAGAATGTGCGATGCATGGTGAATAAGAATCAGGACGGTGAGTTTGTTTGGGTTGGCTATCAGCCCGGAAGAGGGAGGACAATAGAATTTAAGTAAAAGACAGGTCAACCCGTAAATAATGGGTTCAGATGCGTTCATCCTTACCTTTTACTTTCAAGATACGCCATGATCCGGTTTCGGAACTGGTTTGATACAGGGTATTTCTAACAGAGTTGTAACGCTATACGCTGTGCTCTGAACCTCAATAGACTTTCGCATTGGCACGTCTGCGTCGGAGGTTATATGAGACTAAACAGTGAGTTATTGCAGATTTATAGAGTTCATCACTGGTATAGCTCGCTTTTGTTAACTCGAGGCTTCATGACGCCACCCGACCGAGGCATGGAAGCACAATTGCACAGAACATAGCGTATAGTATAGTCACGTCGAAAGAACAAAGACGTCGCTGAAACAGAAGCAGACCTGCTGCATTGTCTCACATCTTAAGGATTCAACCACATTGCACCTAACAGTCACTAACTTCCTGATAGCCAACAAGCTCATTGCCTCATCGCGTCCCACAGTGCCGCCATTAGTCATCGAAGAAGACCTGTGACGAGATGCCATGACAACATGAGCGAGGCGCTCTAGTTCCAGGCCCCAGCGTTTGTTGTTGTTTTCGTTCCTGGCGCTGATACATGCGCTTGGCTGCTAGCATTGGACCTTGTCCGCGATAAGACGAGACGGCGTGGGCGGCGCTTGAGTGATGCACGGCGGGAGAGACGCATGATGCCTAAGGCGGAAAGGCGTCAATGCGAATGGTTGCCGAGCAGGGAAAGTGGAGTCGGGTTCGGCGATATGGTGCGTCATTGCTAGGCGAGCACGGCGAGTCACAAGATCATTTGCAGGGGCCGGCTTCCTTTGGCTTTGGGGGGGAGGCAGGAGGGAAGGTCCGGAAGGCGGAAGGCGCAAGGTGCGTGCAAGGTACCTTACCTTACGAATCCAGGCAGGTGCGACCAGTGGAGGTCACCCACCCAGCCGCCGAAACAGGCCGCGAACACGCAATAAGCTCCCCCCCAGCTCCGTCATTCCCTTACCTTACCTCCGCTTCTTGCTTCATAACCAACCATCTTATCTCTCCATCTGCATCTTGCATCCCCATTCCCTTTCATCATCCATCAAGCTCGCCATCGAACCCGCAGTCGGATCGCCGTCGAGTCCTATAGCTTCGTCTTCTTAGTACTTCCATCGTACTCTTGGTCGCGTTCTCGACCGATTGCCCATCATGAAGAGCGCTCTTCTTACCGCCGCCGCGCTTCTGGGCTCTGCCCAAGCCGGTATTCACAAGATGAAGATCCAGAAGGTCCCTCTCGCTGAGCAGCTTGTACGACGATCCCGCCATCCATACAGACTCTGTTGAGCTTGCTGACCACAGACACAGGCGACCACCTCCATCGAGACTCACATTCAGAACCTCGGCCAGAAGTACCTGGGTTCTGCTCGGCCCAAGAACCAGGCCGACTACGCCTTCACTGCCGAAGTTCCCAACGTTGAGGGCGGTCACCCCGTCCCCATCTCCAACTTCATGAACGCCCAGTGTAAGCTTCCCCGATCATCTGATCATGACCAACGCTGACCCTCAACCCCAGACTTCTCCGAGATCACCATCGGTAACCCTCCCCAGAGCTTCAAGGTCGTCCTCGACACCGGAAGCTCCAACCTCTGGGTTCCCTCCCAGGAGTGCGGCAGCATTGCCTGCTACCTCCACTCCAAGTACGACTCTTCTGCCTCGTCTAGCTACAAGAAGAACGGCAGTGACTTCGAGATCCACTACGGATCCGGCAGCCTGTCCGGCTTCATCTCCAACGATGATGTCCAGATCGGCGACATCAAGATCAAGGGTCAGGACTTTGCCGAGGCTACTAAGGAGCCCGGTCTGGCCTTCGCCTTTGGTCGCTTTGACGGTATCCTGGGTCTGGGCTATGACACCATCTCTGTCAACCACATCGTCCCCCCCTTCTACCAGATGATCAACCAGAAGGTCCTGGACGAGCCCGTCTTTGCCTTCTACCTGGCCGACCAGGAGGGCGAGAGCGAGGTTGTCTTTGGTGGTGTTGACAAGTCTCACTATGAGGGTGATATTGAGTACATTCCTCTCCGCCGCAAGGCTTACTGGGAGGTTGACCTCGACGCCATTGCTCTTGGCGACGAGGTTGCCGAGCAGGAGAACACTGGTGCCATTCTTGACACCGGCACTTCCCTCAACGTCCTCCCCAGCGCTCTGGCCGAGCTCCTGAACAAGGAGATTGGTGCCAAGAAGGGCTACAACGGCCAGTACACCGTGGACTGCGACAAGCGCCAGACCCTTCCTGACATCACATTCACCCTCGCCGGATCCAACTACAGCCTCCCCGCCTCCGACTACATCCTTGAGGTTTCCGGCAGCTGCATCTCTACCTTCCAGGGAATGGACTTCCCCGAGCCTGTTGGTCCCCTTGTTATTCTTGGCGATGCTTTCCTCCGACGGTACTACTCTGTCTATGACCTCGGCAAGAACGCCGTTGGCCTGGCCCGCTCCAAGTAAGAGACGAAGATTTATGGATGAATTATCACAGATAGCGCATGACTACGTACCACGGACTTGGCTTTGATTGAGACTGGGATGGATAGCTTTGATTGTATAGCAGACATGAGGAGCAGAGGATAGATGGGACGGTGCAGATGTCTCGTCCACGATGCTCAGTAATACGAACATGTTATTTTTGCTCTGATGCGACCAGGCGTGATTGTGACATAGAGTGGTGGTGGCGAGTGTGATTCAACCAAGCCTCCATTTGTGTGTGTAATTGCCAGTACCTGTCATGATCATGGATGCGCTAAGCCTGCAGCCGCCTCGGGGGCTTTCGCAGGTGAACAATAGCTCAAAGAGAGAACGTGCGTGTTCATTGATGGCCTCGTGCGACTCGGATCGAGAGCTGAGAAAGTGAAAGAGACTCGAAAACATGGCCAATCTTAAAAAAAGCAAATGAATCATCCATGTTCGGGCGTTGGTGACACCCGGCTTGTTGTTGATGATGCCGTTGGCGAAGCTCCCGCTGCAGGTGGGAAGGGCGGTGGGTGGATCAGACTGGTTGGGTTCGCGGAGCTGAGTCACGTGCATGGCTCATTAGACTCCTCCCCCAAAGGGCGCCAGTGTGGGTCCTGGTCAGCGAGAAGTACTTGGCGATCGAGACACATTCTTCCCCCAGCGCAGCACCTCTCCATTCTCGCCAGGAGTCGGATCAAGATATTGCCTCGAGGCCGTTTTTCGCGTAATTTGCCGAGTCGTGGATGCACCTTCTGATTGCACGATTGCAGCGCGTCTTTTGGATGAGGACGCCCGATTCGCGCTGCCTCGACGAAGCCCTCTAAGCGTTGGAGTTGCACCAGCACCAGCGAGCGACCCGTTTCTGCCATCCACCACCGCTGCCAGCTACCGCGTGTCGCGACGAGGCGCGGCCAACACCCCGACGACGACGGGTCTATAGCCATCATGACCACACCCAACATGGCGCAACCCACGACCGTCCAGGTGAACGGTGTCTCCGTGTCTCCCACCCCCGACAGCGCCCAGCTCGTCGCTTCGGGAAAGCGAAAACGCGACATTGACGACGACCGCGATGAAGAGGATGGTTCCGATGAGCAAAAGCCCGCCATCACCAATGGCGAACCTAAAAAAGACCAGACGGAATTGATCAAGTCTTTTATCGAGGTCCTGACTAGGTACGCCAGCTTTTGCCATGTCTCTGGCCACACTGCGACCCTTTTGTTGCTGCGAATGGCCCCCGTCCATCCTGCGTGCTAACCATCCCCCATAGCTTCGATACCACCCCGTCCATCCTGAAGCGCCCCCTGCCTGAAGCCTCCGACGATGATGAGCCCCGAGCAAAGCGCCAAAAGTCCACCATAGCCGACAAGGCTTCCGCGAATGCGTACGATAGTCTCGACCAAGTCGCCGCCGATCTCGTCTCTGCAATCCAGGTGTCCCTCAAGGAGCCCAAGACTGAAACTCCCGAGGGCAAGAGAGAGCTGTTGGACGAGTCAACGAGGGCGCAAATCGCGGATTTCAAGGACAAGGCGTTTCAACTGCTTCGCCGGGAAAAGGCCTATCCCAAGACTTCCACTGAGCCACTGCCCGTGGAGGCAAAGCTCCCTTCCTCTCCCCAGAAGGGCGAGCTGGTTCTGTCTGTCATGGGATATGCACCCCAGGAGAGGCGCATGTTTTCCAGTCTCCCCCTCTCTGATGAGACCAATTTGCGTGATTTGAACCTGCCTACAGGCCTGGCATTGACTCACATTATGCCAACGACTCCCCATGAACGAACACAGACTCTCGGGGATCTATTCGCATCCCCTCGCTCACTACCACCGCTGCAACCACCCAAGCAGCCCAAAACGCAAGCCAAGGGCAACGCCCTCGACTTTTACCGTCCTGAATTGACAGACACTTGCAAGTACCGGACCAACACGTACTTTACGACCAAGCTGCCGTCCGGGTACTTTCTCGACTACAGTAATGCTACCCCCTCGTCGCAGACAATAACAAAGCAACGAGAGCGCGCGCAGAGCCTTGCTGGAAAGAGACCTTCTTCCACCGAGCTGGAGCTGTCCGAGATGGAGTCGCTTTTCCGAGGAGCCTTTTCGAGTTTCGCGCCGTGCAAGGACGACTCTGGAGCGATTGTACCATCGAGCGTTGCCAGTCGGGTGTGGTGGCAGCGGGCGGGCCGCCGGAACTTCCAAAACGTGATCGAGGTCGAGTACTATGCTGACGCGGAGGATGACAAAGAGACAGCCGATAAAGTCAAGACCATGGAGATTGACGAGGAGGCTATTCAGGAAGCCATCGACAACTGGGATGAATCCATTGTGGATCCGTCGTTGGAAGAGGCCCTGGGTACTAAGCGAGCGGATGAGGAGAAGGAAGTTGATGAGATCCTTGAAGAGGTCAGCGACATGATTGAGACACTGGCTTCGTACCAGCGGATTCGCAACCTCAACCTCCCCAACTCGCAAAACCGTTCCTCGAGCGACCCGGTCACAGGCGATATGCTGGCTACTCCTGGACCAACGCCCTCGGAAGGCGAGCAAGCCACATACCAGATGCTCAAGGCGCAACTTGCCCTCATCATCAAGACTCTGCCTCCGTATGCGGTAGCAAAACTGAATGGCGACCAATTGGAGGATCTCCTCATCAGCACCAAGGTGCAGGTCCAGACGGACCAGTACAAGGGTGTCATGGAAGAAGACGACGCAGGTGTCCAGGCTCGTCTTCGAGCGCAACAGGCAGCTGCGCAAGCTAATGCCCGCCCGCCACCACAGCGCACACCCAGCATGTCGTCTGTCTCCTACGGGCACCACGCACCCGCAAACCAGTACGCAACCCCCAGCCGACCTCCTGCGATACAGCAGCAGTTCTACCGGCCAGGTCCCACGCCAGGCTTCCAGCCGCAGCAAAGACCGATGCCGCCCTCGCAACCCCGACCCCCTCAACCAACTCCATACAACCGACCCAACGGCTACCCGGCCCAGTATGCGACTCAGGTGGCCAAGGCCCAAACACCATATGGCCACCAGAACATGCCCCAGTATGCGACTCAACAGAGGCCCCCGTACGGGCAGATGCCGCCGCAGCAGGGAACACCCGCCGCCCGATACCCGTTCCAGCCAGGCTACCCGCAGCAGCAGGCTGGAACACCCGCGCAACCCAGCTTCGGCGCCTTTACGAATGGCCAAGCCATGCCACAGCGGACTATGTCTCCGCAGGTGCCGCATAGGCAGGCCTACAGCCCCTCGCCTAACATGCAACAAGCTGCTCGTTATGGCACGCCGAATCAGGCTATGGGCAATCAAATGAATAGGTACCCGAGCAATCCCCCACAGCCAGGAACGCCAACTCAGAACCCTGGACTTACAGGATACCACACCGTGATCCCTGAAGCTCAACAGCAGAGGATCCTTGAACAAGCGAAGGCCCGAGTCGCCGCCCAAGAACGATCGGCCATGTTTGCAGACAAGATTGCCCAGCCCAGTGCTCAAGGGTATGGAGGAGGAGGAGGGATGGTTCCCGGAGGAACGATGGACGCGAACAGGCTTGCTGCTGCCCGGGCAAGTATTGCAGCTCAGCAGAAGCCACAGACTCCTAATCCTCAACGGGTAGGGATGAACGGAACCCCGGGAGCGCATATCCCCCACAAGGTGACGCCTGTGCCGGTTCCTCCGATCCCGGGCATGCAGAGGAAGCCTTCCTCATGAAGCGACGTGTTTTGCGGATTTGTTGGAAAAGCAGTTCGTATGGAGAATGAGTGCGGAGCCCAGAGTTGAATCTGGGACACGGGAGCAGCGCGAGACGGACCGGGCGGGCGTTTAGAGAGATGGATTCTCGAAATGTGTTTTATTAGTCTTGGGGAGTTGGCTTTTTGTTGTAACCAGGGAAAAGGGACTCGAAACATTACAAGGAGATGCGATGCGATGCGACGCAATCGGAGACCGGGGGGATGGTTTCGTCGTTGTTGACCGAGGAACTGGGACGTCCTGGTTGTGTAATTCAAGCCGCCAGATGGGATGGATTGGCGCGTGTATGCAGATGAAATATCCGACGATGGGTTGCCATTGTTAAAGTATGCTGTCAAAGTAATGATGTGTGGTGTGGTATGGAGGATATAGTGATGTGAAGTGCGAGTATTCAAAGGATGCCGTGATGTGAATGAGTGAGTGGTTGATTCACTGGAGGAGTTGTGAACTTGGGGACGGCCAAGCTCGTGTAACTAGGTAGTTGAAGCAATCTCCAGAGTTGGGGAAAGACATGAGAAGCGTGAGTGTGACTGATTTGAGTTGATCGTATTCTACAGAGCAGAGGGGTATCTATCAAAGACCGTCCATGGCGGCCCAAACGTTCGCCTCTATTCCCATAAAACCCATATACATACAATTTTCTTTCTTCATCTGGTCATACAAACATATCCTCTTAGGTTACACCGTAGGCTTTGGTAGATCCGCCGCCATCTCACGCTCCTGCATCCACTCGAGAACGATGCGGCGCAGCTCAAAGACAACCTCGACGGCGATGAGTAGGATGATGATCAGCTCCAGGCGGGTACCATGCTGCTCGCTCGACAACTCGCGCAGGACGCTGGCGATCTCGGCGGCGTAGTCCATCTTCTGGTTCAGAGCACGGATGCGCACGTTGACGTCGAGGGCGCGGCCGACCTGCTCGTAGTAGCCCTCGAGGCCGAGCTCGGAGCTGGTGTCCCAGAAGATGTCGGGGAGCGAGTCGGTGAGCTCCGAGTAGTGGTTGAGGCGGGCGCGCAGGCTGAGGAGCTCGCCCGTCTTTTGGAGGATGAAGCGGCGGCCGAGGGGCACACCTGCGCCCTGGGAGAGGAGCGCGGGGATGTTGCGTGTGCTCTCAAAGTAGCTGGTCAGAGCGGTTTCGAGGACGGCGAGCTTGGTGCTGCGGGCGAGGCCCGAGGAGAAGGCGACCTTTGCTAGAGTGGTGTCGAGGGTGTCGTCGTCCTTGTGCTCCTTGCGCGTGCCCAGCACGATCACATCGCCCTTGAGGACACTCGTCTCTCGGTTTGTGTCGGTGGTGAATTCGAGATCCTCGAACTCGCGAGACTCGATAGAGTGCGCCTCTTCGGCGGCGCGCATGATCTGCTTGGTGACAACATCGGGAGGTAGGGACCATGTCACAATGGTGCCGGACGGGAAGACGAAGATGTCCCCACCGTTGACTCCTCTTGCGTGGAGCACCTCGTTGGCGTCGAAACCCGTGCCATCCGGATCGATAGCGAAACCGTGTGAGGAGAGAATCTCGAGGACCAGAGGCATCTTGAAGGATTCCGAGACGCACGTTGCGCTGACCACGTTGGAGGGTTCATCGCTCGGGCTTCCCGGGGCGGCGCCTCGCTTTGGCTGCTGGGCGATGATGGCGACGCGCCGGAGAGAGTTCTTGGCTGGGGCTGCTCGCGTGTGCTTTCTCTTTGAGGCGGCGGGATTCTGGTCGTCCTTGGCTAGCTCCTTGGCCGACTGGGAGTCCGCATTGGACTGGGAGAGGAAGGGGTTCGAGGTGAAGAAGGTGCGCTTCCGCGGGAGGCTCGCCGGCGCCGTCAAGTGGAATGACCGATGGGTTAGTGGCCGTGGCCCGGCGACGGAAGTGTGGAAGAGGCGCACAGCATTGAGGGTGATCCGTTGCTGGGAATTCCTCATGATGCTATAAACGAGGTCGCCATAGAAATTGAGGGACAAGTAGAAATTGTCAACTCGGATGTCCAAGACCGACGAATCTTGAGAACTCGGCTTTACTAGGTACCTAGGTAGTTAGCACAATGACATCCGGAAGCGGGACCGAAGAAAATCTGTCTTACCTAAGACAACTCGGCCGGATGCATGTGACATCTCACCTGATTCTCCTCAACAGAAGCTAGTCCGCTTTGGGTAGACTTCTCGACACCCATGACGAAGTCCCACCGGGAGAGATCTCTAGGGGAGACCAAAAGACAGACCGTTAATTACGCTTCTCAACGCCGAGGATTTAAAAACGAAAGACACCCCTTTCACCTCGCCCTCCATCACTCTCTCGCGCCATCTCCCGTCCTTCCCCCGAAGCCCCCTCCTGCTCTCCTGGTTCCGCCGACTCGCTCTGCGGATCTCATCTTTTCTCCCCCTCCTCTCTCATACACAACTACCCCACCATCACCATGGATGTGAACGCCAAGTACGACCACTATGATTACCCTACTCAGGGACCCGAGAAGCAGGATGGCCACGCCGGCTACCTCACAGAGGACCAGATCGCCAAGGTGCACCAGCTGAGGATGATGCTCGAGTCCGAGGGCCTCACTGATCGATTGGACACTCTGACCCTGGTATGAGAAAGCTCCGACTTCTACGACACGCAAGCAGTGGCCGCCACCACAGCTCCGGATGTGCTCTACACCAAGGCAACATGCTGACACGGCACCTCTACAGCTTCGATTCCTCCGAGCGCGAAAGTTCGACGTCGAGCTCTCAAAAGCCATGTGAGCCTCCCTCTTTGGCGGTGGAACGAGAAATGCGCTGGTCGCGACAGGGGGGACTGACCGCCACTAGGTTTCTGGACACGGAGAAATGGCGAAAGGATACCAAGCTGGACGAGACCGTGCCTGTCTGGGACTACCCCGAGAAGGCTGAGGTCGGCAAGTACTACACTCAGTTCTACCACAAGAACGACAAGGTATGATGCCGTCCTGGCGCTGGAGAGAGTTATCATGAGGACACATGCTGACATTTTTTTTGCTGATAGGATGGACGACCCATCTACATCGAGACCCTCGGCGGCATTGACTTGACCGCCATGTACAAGATCACCACCGCCGAGCGTATGCTCACCAACCTCGCTGTCGAGTATGAGCGCGTCGCCGACCCCCGTCTCCCTGCCTGCTCCCGCAAGGCTGGCCACCTCCTCGAGACGTGCTGCACCATCATGGACCTCAAGGGTGTCTCCATCGGCAAGGTCCCCCAGGTGTACACGTACGTGAAGCAGGCCTCGGTCATCTCGCAGAACTACTACCCCGAGCGTCTGGGCAAGCTGTACATGATCAACGCTCCCTGGGGCTTCTCCACCGTCTGGAGCATCGTCAAGGGCTGGCTCGACCCCGTCACCGTGTCCAAGATCAACATCCTGGGCTCGGGCTACAAGAGCACTCTCCTCAAGCAAATCCCCGGCGAGAACCTGCCCAAGCAGTTTGGCGGCGAGTGCGAGTGCGAGGGCGGCTGCGAGAACAGCGACGCCGGCCCCTGGCACGACCCCCAGTGGGCGCGCCCCGCCTGGTGGGAGAAGAAGCAGGATGACAAGGTCATCGAGAACAAGGGCTCCGAGATTGAGGAGCCCGCGGGCGAGAAGGCCCCCGAGGTTGCTCCCGTCGCTGCTAAGGACGAGGCTGCCCAGCCTGCGCCTGCCGCTGCTTAGAGAATGGATAGTGTTTTTGGGGGTGTGGCTGTCCATCACCGATAGACGGAACATTCTGTGTCTTGCAAGATATAGACCGGATTTTTTCTCTCGTTTTACGATGCGTTTTTTCAACACACTGGGGTTTGAGGGGTTGTGCCAGAGCGGAGCGGGATTACAAGGATAAAAACACGGAGGGACGGGAGGGCAAAGGGCGGAGGAGGATGTTGAAGTTGCTGTTGCGGGAAGCGAATGTCTTGGAAGAGACAGCCAGGCCCGTTGTTGTTCAGCTGGATTGACCGCGCTGAGTAGAGCCTATTCTTGTTTCTAGACTTTCCCTGGAGAGATGATGCTTGTGTTCCCTGGCCCTTGTATTTCCTCCTCATGATGACTGCGTTAGTTCTCTCAACAAAATAGAAGCAGTTCTAAACTTGTGTGCTTGACTGTCAAAACTGATGGTATTGTGCTTTGCCGTTGGTGATCCAAGACGCCTAAACTCCATAAACTGCCCCTGCCTGATATCATGTTTCCGCCCTGGGTATATGCAACTCTATCCTATCGGCCCTGCGTAACGACGTACTCGCCCGCGACGCGCGCCCTCTCCATCCTGGCCACGACGGCGGGCATTTCGCGTTTCAGCCGGCCCAATCCCGCAACGGCCCTGCGGAACCCGACCTCGACGCCCTCCTGCCTCTCGAGCGTCTGGACATTGATGTCCACACCAGAAGCCTCGGCGGCAGCCTGCTTCTTGCGCGCCTCGAGGAGCTCATCGTCGTGCTTCAGGCTGTCGCGAAGCTGCTCGGCCTGGTTGGCTGCGGCGGTGGCGGGGACGGAGCGCTTGAGGGCGGCTACGTCTTCGAGGAGCTTCTCCTCCTGGGTGATGAGGTCGGCGACGCGCTGGCGCTTGCGCGTGTCGAAGGGTTCGTAGACGGGCTCGGGTTCGGCTGCGGGGTCGGAGCTGGAGAGGAAGGAATCCGGGGCCACGGGGAGGCCGTTTATCGAGAGGTTTGGGGATGCGATGGAGAAGGTCTTGTCGATGTACTGCACGGAGTGAGTCAAGATCCGCATTGCAATGCGATGTAGGAATATTTACCTCGTTGACGAGCTGTTCAATCTGGTTTCGGAGCTCATCTTCGCCGTCATTGCCCTCGACGACGGGGAAGGCTTCGTTGAGGCGCTCTGCGGCTGCGCGGCGGACGTTTGCGATTAGGTAGGAGAGATCTTCGGGGGTCTGTAGCTCAATCTTGCGCTGGACCTGGGAGACGACCGAGTCGGAGTCCATGGCGGCGGCGTCTTGAAAGGGCTATGTTGGAGGGTGCGAGGTGAGTATGCGTGCCCCGCGGCGCATTGATTGATCCATTGTTTACTTTGAGCCGCCAGACAACGGGGGCTTATCTTATCGCAGGTTCAGCAAGAAGTATAACGGTCAAGTTTACAGAGAACGACTGTAATTTACGGAGTTTCAATCGAGATGCAGATTGCCAAGGCCTCTTTGACCCTTATTCATGCATTTCAGCTTCGACACCGCCGGTTTTCTCTCATGTTGGCCACCTATTTCTCGCATATCGGCCGTTTCTTGGAGCGGGCGCTCAGAGAGGCCCGCGTCACCGCCAACTGATAGGGCCCCTACTACTGTAGTAGGCCACTTCTTTTGCCCACCTACCGTTTTCACCAACACCACCATGTTCTCTCCTGCATCTCACCGCCTCCATTTCGACGCGGCCGACTATCGAAAACCCGCTGGCCGCGCCGCCCAGCCACAGGAAATGTACCTGACCGCCTGTGCTGGGCGATCCACAGTTGAGAGGCGTGGCTGTTGTCTATTGCACGGGCTTGAGGAGCTGAGATACGCGGGGGGTCTAACTTTATGCTTGTCGATTATTTGGGAAATGAGGCTCTTGGGAATAATCATGTTATCACATGTGACGGCAACGAGGGCACCACTTGTGCAACCAAGAGGCTTTGAGCATATGCCTCCATCTGAGCCATTCAAGGTCGGTTTCAGTTTGTTCAACGTTGAAACTGTCATAGATTCTCATAACTGCGTCTAAAACATATAGTCTTCTACTAATCTCAGCTCTAAAGGTCAGCAATGACCTCGCGCACGGCGCGGCCAAGTACCGCCCAGATTGGCTCAGGGTCAACCGACACTCCAGCGTCCATGTGGTTGTTCACAATCGCCACTGACAATCTGTCGCGGAGGTCGGCCCATACGATGGATCCTCCTGCTCCTGGGCTGTAGATGATGTCGTCGTGGTCGCCGACCAGGGGATCAGACATGCCCTCCTGTCTGACCCAGAAGCCAGAAGCTCCGAACGGTACTGGGCCGGTGAAGATCTCGTCAATGTCATGGACGCCCTCTCGTGGCCTCGAGAAACTCCTGACGCGCTCTTGCGACAATAGTTTTACACCGTCTAGCTCTCCGCCCTCTGCGAGCATGGCAAACACGCGGGCTAGCGCTGCTGAGCTGGTTACACCACCGGCCCCTGGGTCCACGGCTTGTAGCATGGTTCTGAGGTTGTGCTGCTTGGGACCTGGAAACACGGGCATGGGGTTGACGTTGTACAGGTCCTTGACGTTTTCCTGGTCTTTGCCGTACAAGGTGGCGACCCTGCCGAGCTCAGAGTCTGGGACGCCGTAGAAGAGGCCATTGTCGACGCCCAGCGGCTCAAAGATCTCCTGCTTGACAAACTGGCCAAAAGGTCGATGCTCGGGATCAGTCCTGCGGACAATCTCCCCAAGGATCCAGCCGTAGACGAGCACATGGTAGGCGTTGCTCTTTCCGGGCGGGAATAAGGGCGTGTAGTTGGCGATGCGCTGCGTCATCCACTCCCAGTCCGCCATGAGCTCCGGGGTCACGCCCTCTGGCATCTGGGGGATCCCGGAGCGGTGCGAGAGGGCCTGCTCGACGGTGATGGCCTCTTTGCCATTGGCAGCGAACTCGGGCCAGTGCTTGGAGATGGGGTCGTCGAGACGGAGGAGGCCCTTCTCGGCTTGGATGTGGACCGCCAGCGCGGTGATGCCCTTTGTTGTAGAAAAGACGGGGAAGATGGTGTCGGCCTTGACTGGAAGGTTCTTTTCAACGTTTGCGTATCCTGCTGTGGCTTCGATGACGGGTTTGCCTCGGTAGTAGGCCGTCACTGATATGCCCGTCACACCACGGTCGAGGATTGTCTGCAACGCCTTGGCGATGCGAGGATCAGAAGCTGAGATGTGAGACTCCATGTTTTTTAACTAAAGTTTGAAGAGTTGAAGCTATCGTGAGGAGGAGGAGGGGGGGAGTACGGACGATGTCGGTTTGACATCTCGTGGTTAAGGCTCTACGTATATAGGCTAAATGAATGCATAGCCATCCGCATCTCTGCAGCAAGCCCCACTGGACATGTTGTATCTGTTTTCCTGGATATTCAATATGGTATTCACGAGTGTAGAGTTGTAGTTAAACGGGGTAATGCCAGTTGACTGGTCTTGTACCCGAGATGGTCTTGGGAGTTGTTCTGGATATTGGTGTTTTGATGAGGTTGGATATGCTTATCACAAGATTCGGAACAGATATAGATGTTCTGATGCATCCTGCCTATTAAGAAATGCCGTTGAAAAACCCCAAATCCCCTTCAGGGCCTCCGAAGCTCGTCATTTCTTTCAACAACATGGTAAACGTGGATGGGATGAACATGACAGGGTTATATCTACGAGGACTGACAACCAGGGTTTAAAAGAAGCGGACTTTTGGCAACTAACCTTGTTGTACAGCATTGTCAAGTCTTTCACTTCCCTTCTTAAAGACAGTGAGTGCCCTTCTGATAGAGATAGTGAGTGTTGGGTGCTGCTGCAGGGAACTTTACCCATGTGGCATACCAACGAGGCCATGCCGGGTAGAACCTCTTATAAATGTATTATTATTTAATACAATATTAGTTTTAGAGGAGCCCTAACAGAATCAATCTGGAGTACAGGCTCCATAGATAAGTTGGATCTCATGTGTCCACCCAGCGTTGTAGGAGCACGCTATACTGCGACACGAGGACCCTACGCTTCACGCCATGCTGCTGCTGCTTGCAGAACAGCAACATCCTATCCATCGGAGCACCCGAGAGCTCCAACTCAGCCTCGTTCATCCTGCGTGACTTTGGCAGCAGCGGCAAGGCCAAGTCTTGCGGCCGCGGCAGAGTCTCCACGGCAAAGTCGTCTTCCAGATCTAGACCTTGGTAAAAGTCACCCTCCTCCATCTCCATGACTTTTCTGGCCACACAGGCCGCTATGTTTGAGTCCCAGATGCCTTCTCTGTGGGGACTGCACGGCAGGAGTCTGATTGCTTGCAGTCTGATGCGGTGGACGCGGCACTTGACGGCTGTGAAGTAGAGCGGTGCGATCCAGCCAATGTCGATGATGGATCTGGGCATGTACATGAGATCCCAGTTGAGTGAGAAATCCTCTGTTTCTGCAGATACCACCCATAGCCTCGTCAGCTGCGTGATCAGCAAGAGGAACTGATCCGTGTGGGCGTCGTATACGGATTCGTCGGTGTGCAGACATGTATCTGCCATGATGGTTGCCATGGTGTGGTTGATGCGGAGGACCTGGTAGGCCTTTTCTAGGTCTCCGGATCCTTTGCATGGTTGGACTTTGTTGAAGGCTTCAAGCATGTTTAGCCATTGGGATAGTTTTGCTTTGATGAGTTGCTGGGAGGTTTGCTCTCTTGTCGAGATGGGATTTTGACGGGCTTGATGCGTGAGATGGAATATGTTGTTGAGAATAGGCTCCATTTGCTTCCAGGCGTCGCTGAGTGAGCGGACATGGCTGGTTGACGTCCTTTGAGAATCAAAGGCTGGCTGAAGGATGATGCATGAGTGCTGATAGAGGTGTCGGAAGAGTTCTACCTGTATGTGCAGTCTCGAGAAGGCTTCGATAATCCAATCATCTGTTGGATCACGACAGGGCTTCAGCGTGAGAATTCCAGAGCTGGTATCAGACTGTCCTTGCAAGTGGCCCAGGATCTCGAGCCCATTTGCGAGGTGAAGCTGCGCCGTCTTGAAGTGTCCGCGGAGAAACTCCAGGCAGACAAAGACGATGCAGGCGATGAGGGCGATGCGACAAGAGGACCTATCCTTTGTTGAAAAGTGCGGCTGGAGATGGCTTATCGCCATGACGTAGTGTTGCAGTGTGAACTGTTCCTGCTCATTCCTCAGGACTTCTTGGCGGTTTGGCTGTAGGCCTACTCCAACTGCATCTCCCTTGTGAACGGAGCTCAAAGCGAGAATGGCGTTTAAAACGGCGGGTTCAGATGACCCAGCCTGAAAGACGAGGGTGTTCCAGAAGCTCGACGTGAACGTGCCAGGCAGCTTGGACGCGGTCCTACACTTGAACCAGTCAAAGTAGATCTTTTGCTGAGGACTCAACGACAGGGCGAGACTTGGCTGGACGGGACGAGATATCGACGCGGCCGGATAGAGAAGGACGCGTCTATCTTGAGTCTTGGAGTCGAAGAGGCCGCCTTGTGTCTGTGTGCTGCAGCGCGCGTTTCCTCCGCCCCAGATTCCGTAGCCGTCGCAGATGCGGCCTGTTGAGAGGCATCTGCGACAAGCAGGGCGACCTTCGTCGCATTTTACCTTGCGGACTCTTTTGTGGGAGTCAGTTACCGAGCATGTCTCTGAGCCAATTGATCCCCGAGGGAGCCAATGGGATGAGGAGACTTACTTGCAGGTTTTACATCCGGACTTGACCTTGGACCGGGGCTTGCGGTTAGAGGCTGCTGGAGGTGTAGCTTGGGACATGTCTCGATAGTCTATATTCGCTGGCTCGGAAAAAAGGCCATCTGCTTGGTTTGGTACGTGAACAAGCAGACGTCAGCAATTCAGAGTCAGTCCGTGATTGCTGCGCAGGGGACGACGGATCGGCACCACTGGCATTCCTGGCCTATTGGGCTGCTCGGAAATGGAGCATCGTGATTGGTCAGTTGTTAGTGAGTGTGTAGACAACCTCATGCTTCTTCTGCGCAATCTACGGAGTTAATCATGGTATTCGCGGAGCTTAGACGGTCTTAGGATTCTTTTGAGATCCGTTTCTGTAATGTGAGTGGAAGTATATAAGGTCCCCGTCTGTTGTGGTACATCATACATGATAACATCAAGCAATTCAGCTTCTTAACTGCTTCATACTTGCCAGACTCTTTCAAAATGCCCACTAAATCTACCCCCCTCGTTCCTCTTGGAAAGACCGGTCCTTTGGTTCCCCGTCTGGGCTTCGGTCTCATGGGTTTATCCTTTGGCACCTACGGATCCGTCCCCAGCGACGAAGAGAGATTCGCGCTCCTCGACCATGCCCATGAGGTTGAATCGATTTTCTGGGATAGCGCCGAGTAAGTAACAAGGATAAATCACTTGGAAATATTCAACTAACTGTGATTAGTCTCTACGGCGATTGCGAGGAACTCATCGGAAAATGGTTCAAGCGCACGGGGAAGAGAGACGACATCTTTCTCGCGACCAAGTTTGGTTTCGTCAAGGGGAGCAGGACTATGGAGCTCAACACGTCGTACGAGTATGCCAAGAAGGCCTGCGCTGAGAGTCTGAGACTGCTCGATGTTGATTATATCGATCTTTGTAAGTTTGACTTTTTGGTTCTTAAGATCTGTATTCGCTGACTCTTTTAGACTACGTGCATCATCCCAACCCTGAAACCCCTATTGAGCAGACAATGCGAGCATTGAAGGAACTGCAAGAGTAATTTGAACACAAAAGAGACATACACACGTAGCATTCTTCTAACTCTCTCTCTACAGCGAAGGAAAAATCAAGCACACCGGTTTATCATCCGTCACTTCAACCACCCTCCGCAGAGCCATCAAAATCGCCCCCATCGCCGCCATCCAAATCGCATACTCGCCCTTTGAGCGCGAAGCGGAGGGAGCCGAGGGGACTCACATTATCGACACATGCCGTGAGCTCGGCGTCGCCATGGTGGCAGCCATGCCGCTTGGCAGAGGTCTGCTCACCACAACCTTTGTCGAGGGGACGGCGGCCGGAGACGAAAAGGATATGAGGTGGAAGTCGATCCCGCGTTTTGAAGAGGGGAATAGGGAGAAGAATTTGCAGATCGTGGGCCAGTTCAAGGCTCTTGCTGATAAGAAGGGCGTCACGACGGCGCAGTTGGCTTTGGCTTGGTTGCTGAAGCAAGGTAACGATATCATCCCCATTCCTGGGACCAAGAGGATCAAGTATTTTGACGAGAACTGGGCTTCTCTAGATGTCGAGCTCTCTGATGAGGAAGAAGCCGACATTAGACGATTCGTGCAGCATGCTGAAATTGCTGGCGGTGCTCTTCCAGATGCATTCAAGGGTTGGAACTTTAGAGACACCAAGGAGGAGGAATGATTCAGCTTGGGATTCTAGAACCTGGTACTTTTTATGTATTCAACAATCAACAGGGCTTGTGCCGCTCTCATTTCGCTTGCTCCAATAACCATTTTGAACCACCATCTAGAGCAGTTCCAGGGACCAGGACACACAACGGCTGCTCAACTACTTCCAACTTCCATACCCGGGGCCGCTTCCTCCTCGTCCTTATCTAGAGGGTTTGTTCCAAAAGGTCTAGCCTCGGTCAAAATATCATGCATGTCGAAAAGATCAATGACTCCAAGCCTCTCGAGCTGGCCGAGGACAGCCCATATGTAGTCAGCGCTGGGGCACTCTTGGTGGACACACTCGGGAACGCCGACGGCGAGGCAGGCGTCTATGATTCTTGTGATGACCAGGTGCGGAATCACACGCTCCTTGAAGATGATCATGTCGACATAGTTGGGAAGCTGGGTTGGATCCTCGAAGTGGACGTCGACACTCATCTCCTGCTCTGGCGATATGTACAAGATTTGGCTGTGCCACATGTCGGTCGTGTAGTTTCGCAGGCTCAAGGACCATTGGTACTTGCCATCGGGAGCGTCAGGCTCGAGCATGATGACGAGGAAGGCAATGTGTGACGTAGCTGGAGGAGACTCCTCGTCGAAATTCATGTCGAGGTCCGCTCGGGGGATCACCGTCGTTTCAGGCTGCTCCTCGGCGTCGAAAGAAAGGTCATACTCCTCTCGGGGGGGTATGAGAGGAAGCCGCGCCGGCTCGAAATGAATCGTGGGCTGAGGTGGCGCATTCCACCTGGCCAGGAGTCGCTCCTCGAGCCGGAGATCTAACTATTCATCGAGTTCGGCTTGAAGTCGTCTCCTGTAGTTGTAAGGTTCCTCAATGTCTGGGTCCTCTATTTCCTCTTCATGAGTCTCGACCTCCTCTGGTTCCTGTTCCCTAGTCTCGGCCTCCTGTGGTTGATGTTCCTCGGTCTTGGCCTCTTGTGGTTGATGTCCCTCAGTCTCGACGCCCTCTGGTTGAGGTTGATCTTCAGTCTCCGTCGTGTCTTGTAGGGACAGTGTCCGCATATCAGATACGGAATCCATGGCGTGGGGTATCAAGTAGAGATTGAATGCGGGATGCTGTTGGAGAATGGTGCGTGATAACGACTGTAGATGTTGTTGTTTGTCTTTGACTGATGAAAGGTGGAAAAGTCTGAATGACAGAGGTCAAATAACCATGGGAGCTTACACTGCAGTTGCCTAAAATCATGGGTTCACTGAAGGACGCAGGTGGAATCAAGTGTCCTTGTTTGGTGCATGCGCCTGTTGTTGGCTCCTTCTCCAAATGTTGGTGATCCCCCCTTCTTTCCCAACGACTCTCTGATGCCATCTTCTGACTTGATGCGTAGTTACCTAAGCAGTGTCAATTTCAACTGTCAAGAGACAGAAAGAAGCCTGGGCATGCTAACATTCATGTTAGTAAATGTGCCTTGGATGGGTAGAGATGGTAACCATGTTTCTGTCTGTCTGATCTATCTATAGATGCGCCCTGAGACCCAAGTGGAGTTGCACCTCGCTTACCCTCGTTTAACCTCGTTTAACCTCGTTCAACTTCGTTCAATCTCGTTTAGCTCTGTGGAACCTCGCTCACTCACTTCAGCTCCCTGCTCGGTTCATCTCCCTCCCTCTCGCACTCGTTTCTCGTTGCCATTTTCTGCTGCTGCTCCTTTTCTTGTGACTATAGCACTCGCTAATTACCCCGCTGGTCTTCGTTCCCCTTCGGATTCGCAGGCTGCACGTCGCCATTCATGGCTCCCCTTGAAGAGGGCCACGAGGCGACCGAGGATTCGACGTCGAAACGACGCAAGCCACACACCAAATCGAGAAATGGCTGCGCCGATTGCAGGAAACGTCGGGTCAAAGTACGCATTTTCCCCTATTTGATTTCATCTCTTGTATATCGCGCTGTGATTGAACCCCGGCTCGCCCGGCTCAGCTTACGGTGAGCTAACATCATGTCCGTCAGTGTGGTGAAGAAAGGCCAAGTTGCAGCACTTGTGTTCGACGCCGTGTAAGATGCAAATATCTCGAAGAATCTAGAGAACTCTCGGTGTTGCCTTCGCCATCATCGACTCAAGATGACCATGCCCCGAGTCAAGCGGTGTCAACACCAGACACGAACCAGCAACCCGACTCGACGAGTTTAAACTCGGGCTATAGGACGGTCCTTGTGGGATGTAGCTCTCAAAACTCGTCGCAGTCGAGCTTCTGCATCCACGACATGGCTCTCCTTCACCATTGGACCGTTTCAACAAGCCTCGAGCTGTTCAGAAGCGAAGACATAACCAACTTCTGGCAGGTCATGGTCCCGCAGTCGGGATATGAGCACCCATTCGTCATGAATGCCATTCTTAGTTTGTCGGCCTTGCACCGCGCGTATTTGATACGATCAGACAGGAACCGCCATATGGCAGATGCAGCCGCCCATCACACAAAGGCTCTACAGGGGTTCCAGGATGCCCTGAGCCACGTGAACAACGAGAACGGCGAGGCCTTGTTCATCTGGTCAACTCTCAATCTTTTATACGTATTTGGCATCTCGGGGCGGTTGAGTGATGGTCTGGAGCATGATTTCAACCGCCTGAGTCGCAAAGATCGCATCCTGGGGGTTGAATGGATCCCCATGGTCACGGGCATTCGAGCCGTTGTGCACCCAAACCACGATGCCCTCAAATCCGGCCGACTCAAAAGGGTGATGACGGTCGGTAACTGGTCAGGTCTGGACCCAGACGCCGAGCCTGATCCTGAAGATGAGCATTTCCGTCGCCTGCGGAGCTCTTGGGAGCGAAGCCCCGATGCTGCAACCTACGAAGAGTCTCTGCACATACTAAGAAAGTGTAGGCTGTTCATAGCCCAGTTCAAAGACACGGACGTGAATCCTCTAGAGGAAAGTGGATCCAACCGGCCTTGGTCTGGGCCATTGTTGTTCATCATATTTGCTCCCCAGACCTACTTGACTCTGCTGCATCAGCGGCAACCGCCAGCTTTGGTATTGTTTGGCTTCTTTGGCGCGTTGTTGCATACTCTGGATGAATACTGGTTCATGGAGGGATGGGGCAGAGATATTGTCGAGGTGATCGATGATTTGCTAGGGAGTTACTGGAGACCCTGGATTGAATGGCCTTCAAAGGTTACTGGCTTGTGTAGAGGTGAATAGAAGTCTGACACTGGAAATGGTAAACTGGAATCTTTATTAATCGTGCATACTGCAAGCTTGCTGTCTATAACCCACATAACCTCTGTAACCTCGTCCACTATCTATCGGCGCAGTTATCCCATTAAGGGCCGGGCTTTAATTATATTAAAAAAACATAATATCTATATATTATAATATTATAT